>JAJIBD010031236.1:0-246180 GCA_021461705.1 Cryptotis parvus | reverse complement strand
AAAGGTTGCAAAAGTTTTCAGTTATATTTCAACTCAGCTCTCTTTTTCTTGCTCCAAAAAATGAATATTAAGGGAATAGAGAGAGGGAGAGAGAGAGAGAGAGAGAGAGAGAGAGAGAGAGTCAGCCATAGAGACAGACAGGCAGGGGGAGAGGAATGGGGACATGTTGGTGAGAAATGCACACTGGTGGAGCCATGGGTGCTGGAACATTGTATGACTGAAACACAGTCAGAACAAGTTTGTAGCTGTGTATCTCATGGTGATTCAATTAAACAAACAAATAATTTAAGTCAATCATATAAAGACGTTAAATATGTTTGGGTCTTTTTTTGTTTGTTTGTTTCAGGGGACCAAACCTGGCAGTGCTCAGCTTAGAGATTATTCCTGGTGTGATTGGGGCACCATCCAAAATGCCAGGGATAAACCTGGGTCAGCATCGGGTGCGAGGCAAGTGTCCTATCTACCGCATTATGTACTGGCCCCAGATTTGGTATTTTTTTTATTACAATCCCAAAGCTCAATGGTGTCTGTTCATCTGTTTTAGTTTATGTACTAATTTTGCTTGTTAGTTCTTTCTGGACTGTAACTTTTGTAGCTATGCCTTCCATTCCATGGTCACTTTCCTTTGTCAACTGTCTATTTTACATAAACCTATTGTTTGTTCTGTTAAGGGATACAAAATCAGGACTGACTTCAAAGATAACAAATTGGTAAATTTAGGGAGGAGAAATTGATGAATCCTCATCATAAGGTGGATTCGCTCAGAAACCAGAAGATGAATCTGCACAAACAGGCAACACTCAGGTCAGAGTTTCACCTTTTGCCTGCTGGAAAAATATAGAATTTGTAAGATAAATTTCTTAGATGATACTTCCCTTGTGGGTTTAGGAAAGCAGGCAGTTAGACATCAACTGTCAAATGTTAGTCTCATTTCCTGTGGCTTTTAGTTTCAATATCACCAGTATTACCCTATTATCATTTTCAACTTTAACAGGACTGGTACAGTTGCAGTAGGTACAAAAATAGCACTGGTTCAACGCAAAAGCTTTTTAGCAAGCAGAGAAAAACGAGAGGGCAGTCTTCTAGGTATTCATGGACTTAATCGCTGTTCTAAGCTGAAGTCTCTCTCTCTCTCTCTCTCTCTCTCTCTCTCTCTCTCACACACACACACACACACACACACACACACACACACACACTCCGTAAGGAAGTCACCTTCTCTTCTACAGTCTTCCAGGAAGATTCTTCCAATTTTCTTTGTTTTCTCGGATTAAAGACAAATAAAACCCATGCTATAGAGTCATTTGCTTAAACTAATTTTATTTTTAAAATTGAGAACAAAATATATACATTCCTTTTTCTCATTAAATTTACTGAGAACCAGATTAAGTTCTCCCAAGGGAAAGTAAGCTCCTACAGCTGCTCTCCGGTCTCAGAGCACTTTGCGGCACCTCCAGGACATCTCTGAAAGAGTCTAGCTGCAGCGTGATATGGAGGAAACTCTCCGTGAGTGACCCCTGGTCAGGTCTGTGGCACTGGTGACTCCCTTTTATCTTTTATACTTAAGAAGTAATCTAAACCAAACAGTTAATGTGTCTAGTTGTGAGTTTATGTCGCTAAAATTGTTGATTGAAGGATTATTTCAAATCAACCAAAACAGTGAATAGGAAATAGATGAAGTGAAGAGAATAGAGTACTAAAACATAATTCACTTTATAGAACTCTTCTGAGTTGAAGCAATGATACCTGGATCATTTCAAAAGAACTCCCTAAGCAACAGGAATAGATATCTAATGACTGCTAGACTTTGAATCCAGAACTTAAGGTATCAAGCAGGGGCAGTTAGGGATGGGGGTGAGGTGGACAAGAAGTGACACTGGACAGTGGTGGAGGGTCTTTGGGACTCTGGAGGTGGTGGTGGAAGGGCAGTAATTCTGTGTACCATAAGTAAATACTACTGCAACCATGCTACCTTAACAAAAATTAAAAAAAAAATTAATAGATATTGTTGCCTAATAAAAAGTCTGTAGAAGTGTTCAGAATGATATATATATGTATATATATATTAATATATTATATATATACATTGTAAAGCCAATTTAAAGATGCCACTATATGTCTATTAAAATAGTGAGACTCCAGAATGCTGACAAAATCAAATGCTGGTAAGAAGACGGAGTAACAAAAACTCTAATTTATTGTTGATAGCTTTTTCCAAGCTACCTCGAAAAAGTTTGCCAGAGCAGACTCTTATCACTAAAACAAACAATGCCTCTCATTGTTGCTAATTTCAATGAATCAAAATATGTGTTCATTGTGCCAGAGTGACAACACAGCCGGTAGGGGCATTTGTCTTGCAAACGGCCACCTGGGTTTGACCGCTAGCATCCCATATGGTCCCTGAGCACTGCCAGGAGTAAGTCCTGAGTGTAGAGACAAGCTTACTCCCTGAGCATTGCCAGGTGTGACCCAAAAAGAAAAAAAATTGTGTGTTCATGTAAAATCTGGACAGGGGGTTATATCTATATTTTTGAAACTCCAAGACTGCCAAGCTGTTCTATGAAACTCCAAGACTGCCAAGCTGTTCTATGTATCTAGTCAGTTAATGATTAGATACATTGGAATCTATCCAGAAAATATAATTTTATTCAGGGCTTAAAATAAATGGATTATCAAACCACAAAATATATGGAGGAAACTTACATGCATATTATCAAGTGAAAGATTTCAGTTGAGGTTACAATTATATACTTATAACTGGGAAAGTGAAACCTATAGAGATCTGTTTAGCAAGAATACTTTTAATTTTTTTTATTTTAATATTTACAGAGTCACTGTTAGAAAGACCATTACAAAGCTGTTCATGATTGGGTTTCAGTCATACAATGATCCAATATTCATCCTCCATTACTCTACATTTTCCTCCACCAATGTCCCCAGTTTCCCTCCCACCATACCCCCAACATTCCCTCCTCCACCCCACCAGCCTGCCTGTATGTGAGTCACTTTTCTTCTCTTCTTTCTTTTTTGTGCACTGTGGTTTGCAATACAGGTACCAGGAGTTAAAAATTCAGGGGTTCTGTATTTTTATCTGGATCATACAGCCGAAGTAGCTTTTTTAACTGTGTGGCAGCTTTGGGGTGTGGACATGTACAGGAAGGTGGGGGACGAGCACATACAGACTGAGAAAGCCTGAAGATTTCAGTCACAAAACCTGCATATCTGAATTTCAGCAGGTTAATGTTTCGGTGAGGTCAGTTGGAGATGGTATTGTCGGTTGGGGGGCATGGTGGAGATTTTGGATTGTGGGAGCAAGTGACTGCTCGGGACTCTGTTTGGGCAGGCATCAAAGCTAATCCACCCTCCAATGTGTCTCAGATTATTCAGCCATGAGCAGGTCTATAAGATACACTGCATCTTCTTCAAGATTTATTTAGGAGTCTCTGAGCAAGATGGATAATGAGCTAGTGCAGTGGAGCTGGAAGTGGTTTGTGGGCGTGGCTCAATCAAACCACTTGGTGGTTTGATTTCTTGCAAAACTTGGCCCCCAGCTCTTGGAATCTGACTGGATGCATACTTTGGGTTGTCTAGAAGCCTAAGGGCACCATCAGGCTACCATGCTCTCACCCATTGGGTGGAGGTTGACCTGCCAGTGGCGGGTTCTCTCTGCGCCCTGCTGATGATGGTAACAGCTGCCAGGTCAAATAGCAGAACCGTGGCCATTGTGGCTACCATCGGTGGCTCCCACAGTCTGTGTGGGCCAGAGTTGCCAGTCCCGCAGAACCTGACCAGGGGACACTCACGGAGACTTCCCTCCATGATACGCTGTGGGCTAGACTCTTTTTGAGATGTCCTGGAGGTGTTGCAAATGCTTTGAGGCCCCAGGAGCAGCCTCAGGGCCTTTGATCTGCTCAGGGGAGGACAGCAGCCCCACTCCCAAGCCCTGACAAGTTGCTGTGAAGGAGATTTTAGTGTTGGTACTGCTTCTGGGCCAGTAAGTGACTGGCCAGAGATATGTTTTCGGATGTCCCCACCCAGTCACCAAAGCTGCCTTCTGATGGTGGCTGCTTAGCATCCTGCAGCATGGGACCTTCCTGGCAGAGGGTTTTTAGTTGGGTTAGATCACAAGATTTTTTTTTTTTTGCTTTTTGGGTCACACCTGGTAATGCTCAGGGGTTACTCCTGGCTCTTCGCTCAGGAATTACTCCTGGTGGTGCTCGGGGATCACATGGGATGCCAGGGATCGAACCCGGGTTGGTCGTGCAAGGCAAACGCCCTACCCACTATGCTATCGCTCCAGCCCCAGATCACAACATTTTGGGACTACCCAGTGTCCCAAGCCTGCCACTCTCAGAGGAAACGTGGGAGGCCCCGGCAGTTTCAGGCCCCAGGCTGGCCTTGAAAAGCACTGTTATTTTTTAAAAATATTTCATTATACCACCGTGAGATATTCAATTACAAAGATGTTCTTGTTTGGGTTTTAGTCATACAGTGTTCCAGCACCCATGCCTCCACCAGTGCCCATTTCCCACCACCAATGTCCTCAATTCCCTCTCCCCCTCCCGTAGCCTGCCTCTATGGCAGGTTCTTTATCTCTTCTCTCTCTGTCTCTCTCTCTCTCTCTCTTACACATTGTGGCTTGCAATACATGCATTCAGAGGTTACATGCATATCTCTTTGCCTATATTCAATGCTAAGTTCTAGGCTGGTATTATCATTTCCAATGATTATTAGCACACTGTTCCCTTCTCTGTCTTAACTAACCTCTGATTCCCACACACTTGCGGTTGATTCAACCTATTGACAAAACCTCCTGATCCATGTTTTTCCTGGCCTTGGATACTGGTATCATATTATTATTTATATCACTCAAATAAATTCAGTCACTCTATATCTGTCTTTTTCCTTATGGCTAACTCCACTCAGCATGATCCTCTCCATGGCCATCCATTTATAGGCAAATTTCATAAACTTGTTTTTCCTAACAGCTGCATAGTATTCCATTGTGTAGATGTACCACAGTTTCTTTATCCAGTCATCAGTTCTCAGGCACTCTGCTTGTTTCCAGATTCTGGCTATTGTGAGTAGTGCTGCTATAAAAATAAAAGTGCAGATGGTGTTTCTGCTGTGTGCTTTTGGCCTACCAGGGTATATTCCCAGGTGTGGTATGGCTGGGTCAAATGGGAGCTCAATTTCTAGTTTTTGGAGGGATGTCCATATTGTTTTCGAAAAAAGATGTACCAGTCGACATTCCCACCAGCAATGGGTGAGAGTCCCCTTTTCCCCGCATCCACACCAGCACTTGTTCTTGCTCTTTTGGATATGTGCCAGTCTCTGTAGTGTGAGATGATATCTCATTGTTGTTTTGATTTGCATCTCTCTGATGATTAGTGATGATGAGCAACATTTTCTCATATGCTTTTGACCATTTGAATTTCTTTCTGTTCATTTCTTCTCCCCATTTTTTGATGGGGTTGAAAAGTGCCTTTTTAAATGCCACATTCATTGCTACAAAGGTTCTGTGCCACTGTGCCCTGCAGTTCAGAGTTCCAAGAGTCACCACCCGTCCACCAGTTCCTACAAGGAGGCTTTTTCGAGCTTGAAGATGCTGTGCATGAGATTATGACAAACACGTGTTGCTCTCTATTAGCACACTGCTCCCTTCTCTGTCTTATCTAACCTCTGACTCCCACACTCTTTTATTCTACCAAGGACCATTTAAATATTTATAGCATTATTTTCAGGTCATGGAAAATTATCAACTTAAAATGAGCCTGCTATATTTACTCTGACCAAATAGAAAAGATTAATTTTTAGCTGATAGTTGAATATATTTCGCCACCACTATAGTGATAGGTGGAACTGCTTTTCTTTTGGGGAATTTGATGTTAACGGCTGATGATACTGCTGGTCTTAACTGCATAGGGTTAGCCTGTAACAATCAACTCTTACGTTGTCAGGTTTTGAGAACTGTTTGCTCATAACAGCAAGTTGCACCGAATACAGATGCATCTTTTTATTTTTTTTAATTTCTAAGAGTTTTATTAGAAACTATTATTAAATTACCAATTTTTATTGAATCACAGTGAGATGAGCTGGGCTGTGATAGTGCCCTTGGGCTCTACTTGCATGAGACAGGTCATATGGAGATGTTACTGGTGCCCACTTGAGCAAATCAACGATGAACGGGAAGACAGTGATGCAGTGATACACAGTGAGATACACAGTTACAAAGTTGCTCATGATTGAGTTTTAGTCATATAATCTTACAACTGTCTGGGTAAGAGCACCACGGTGCCACACCCACTGGCCGTTGGTGTGACTGCGGTGCCTGGCTGCGTCAGCAGGTATCAGAAAGGAGACAGGCTTGTCTACACCCTGGGCTCTTCCCCAAGAGCCCTGTATGGTTGATGGTCTGACATAGAAAAAGACTGGGCCCTCTGGGATGAACACAGAGCCTGACAAGCTAGCTATGGTGTATTAGATATGCCAAAAACAGTAATGGACCTCATTCCCAACGAATGGAGACATTACTGGCGCCACACGAGCAAATCAATGAACAACTAGAAGACAAGTGATACAAATAATACAAGTGAATCTTTCAACACCTGCCCCTTCATCCTTCACCCATTTCCCATCATCAGGGTCCCCAGTTTTCTTCCAGTCAACCTCTGCCCCACACTTGCCTCTTTGTTAGGCACTTTGCCCTCCCCCACTTTCTCTCTCTCCCTTTCTCTTCACATGTGCCAAGGTATGCCGCAGACCGCTCAGTCGGTGTGAGCTCTAAGTCTCGGGTGTAACCAGCGTGAGGAAATCAGGGAGGACAGGAACGCCGCGCGATGGACAGACAGACACAGACACAAGAGAGATCAAATGCTGCTGCTGCTGCTGCTGCTGCTGCTGCTGCTGCTGCCGTTTACTGAAAGCAAAGCTTTTCTTCTTATGTTCAACAAATGCACAGACACAAGATTACACCAGTTATTTTTTAGCAAAGGAGACATTTTTTTAACAACAAAAGGAGTTTATCGTGGTCTACCACATATGACCACCTTTTGCCTGCACCTGTTCTTCAAACATGTTTTTCTGACGTCTTTTTGTTTTTACATACTTTCATATTTGCCTTAAGTAAGATACATATTTTTTTTTAATTTTGATATTCATAGAATTACTTACTAGCTCTATGCACATATTATAGATTAACTTAACCTACTCCTAAATAGAAACTTCTATGCAGAGTTTATTATTGTAAGATTATTAAGATTTTGTACTAGAAAGTGTTAACTTTAACAGGCCCAATTATTTTTCACACAGGAGGTTTAGGGAGGCTAATCACGGCATTCCCGTCAACAGGGGGTAGCCGGTTGCCTCGACCCATAGGTCAAGAATTCTCCCTTCCCGCTAATGATGGGAAGCAAAGGCCTGAAGGCCACAAGCCTTTCCTTATCAAGGACCTGAGACCAGCTCAGGCCTTGGCAGCCAGAGCTGCGCGCGGCTGGCATTTTTATACTATCTTTGTTTTATGCTATAATTGTGTATAATGAAAACTACGGTTGCCACAGGTTTTTCTCTTTGTCCAGTCTCTTCATTACTCCGAGCCTAAGTTTCAGCATAAACAAGAGCTCTAATTGCACACCAAGCATTCTTAGGAACAACCAAGGGAGTTTAGGGGGCTTTGTTGGCGACAGTCCCTTTTTAGGGGGAAGCACCGTCTGGTAACTGTTCCTTTTTAGGGGGAAGTACTGAAGCCATCCCCTGGCCCAGTGAGCACTTTCATGCTACGCGAGCCGGGTGCCACGGGAGCCGTGGCAGAGGTAGAATGCAGAATTCGGTAGGGTTTACATCCCAGGATAGATGACCCAGTATAGGCAGGCCTCATAGACCTATCAGTGGCAGATACAGGCACCACTCAGACTCCCAGAAAATCTCAGGTTCAGGCATGGCTCGATTACTCACGCAGTAACAAGGTGCTCAACACATGAGTCCAGCCCACACATACATAGTAGCCAGACATGAGAAAAGCCAGGAGCAAGAAACAGAAACTGCTGGGGTATATGCTCTGCTCCATGACTGGAAGCTAGAAAAGCCGAGATGTTAGGGAATCATTGGGTACAGCCCAAAAGAGGCCTAGTGACAGGATTTCAGAAATCATACACTGGACCACGCATCATGAAATAGAAGGAGTGACATTGTACACAGGTAAAGGAGAGGCCTGGGTGTTTGGGAAGGAGCCCAGTCCCAGCTGTTTGAACTGTACAACAGACTGAAATTTTTCGAGTCTTGTATGTAAATCTTACATACAATTTCCAGGAACCCACCACCACAGAAAAAACAACTCTTACACTATTTCACACCAATGTACTCTCTCCAGGCCTTAATATTACATTTTTCTAAAGCTCCTAAATTGCTCATGCACAAATGTGTGTATATTTGATGAAAGGTGCCATACATAAATATATAGAAGATTGTTTAAAATTAAGTCAGTAAAGAACCAAAGAGACAGTGTAGGAAGTTACCTGTATTGCATGTTATTGACTATGATTTGAACCCCTGCACTACATATATTGAGCACCACAAGGAATTCCTCCTGAGCACAGAGCCTGAGCACTATTAGTTATGGCCCCAAAACATAAATTTGTGAGACAATTTGCAGGTTAGCCTTATTAATTTGAATCATGGCCTCATGCTACTGTTAAGCTCCTTTTTTTCTCCTATATTCCCCTTTCCACTTTTACCTTAATACCCTAATGAAACACGATCATGATTAAATGCAATCTCTCTGGGAGATTTCTCTCAATTTATGTATTTTTGTGTGTATTTTAGTGATGATTTCTGTATTTATTTATGCCATTTCTTAGAACTAAGTCTTGAGTCCCTAGAAAACAAGAAAGTGTTTAATATTTCTGTCCCTACTACCAACACAGTAATGGCCAATTTACAAATATTTGGATAAAGCATGAAAGTAAACAACCACAGTTATGCAATGCGTAAGTTCAGGGTCTTCTTGGGAGATTTTTGTTGAACATAGATTATTGAGTTCTTCCATTTCCTAGACTCTGTGATATTTACTGAGCCTATGAATTAGGAAAAAATCAAAAGCAATCTTTAGGAGTGGACAGTTAAAAGGCATAAAACGTCATTTCAATAACAATAACTTTTCACTGATAATAGCATTATAGGGATTGGAGAGACACGACAGTGGGTTGGACCCGTGCCTTGCATACAACAGACCTGGGATTGGTCCCTGGCACCCCAAATAGTCCCCTAATCCCTGCAAGGAGTGATACCTATGCACATGGCAGGAGCAAACCCTAAACATTTCTCAATATTCCTCAATATACTCCTGTGCAACCCCCAAAAAATTGTACTTGGACCTAAAATAGAATTTTAGTATTTAGTACTGCAGTAGTAAATGTGTCTTTTATGTAAAGTAATTTTGATGTAGTCACTGTGGTTGTGTGGAATGAAACAAAAAACTTGGATTCAGAATAACTGATTAGGGTGGGGAAGGTCACACCTGGTAACTACACTGGATGGTGTCAGGGATCAAACCTGGGGCTTCTGTATACAAAGCTGCAAATCAGCCCTTTAAGTCATCTCCCTGCTAATTCACAATACCTAGGTTTATTTCTTGCTACCAAATTTTACTGATATGTGACCTAAAGAAAAATCATCTATTAGCATTATCTTAGTTTTCTCAAATGTAAAATGGGAATGATATTTTATATTGGATTGTTAATGATAATTAAGTGAAATAAAGCCCATGAATGCATACATATAAATGCTCATAAAATCATAATAGAACTTTTCAAGTGAAAAGTTTTATTTTGACCTATAATATTGAGTTTAGTCATCTAAATTTTAATGGGTTGCAATTTCATTTTTAATTTATAGCTTTATAGATGAATTACTTCTAGATTTTTCAAAAATATGAATTCAGGGTCATATACATGGAAATTCCAGAGCTACAGAGGTGATTTGAGTTAGACACAAGGCACCTTCAAATGTCATATTATCTCTCTTTCACTCTCTCTGTTTTTCTATCTCTACCTTGCTATCTATATGTTTATGTATATCTGTCTGCCTGTCAATCTATCTATCTGCCTGTCAATTCATCTATCTATCTGCCTGTCAATCTATCTATCTGCCTGTCAATCTATCTATCTGCCTGCCAATCTATCTATCTGCCTGTCAATCTATCTATCTATCTATCTATCTATCTATCTATCTATCTATCTATCTATCTATCTATCTATCTATCTATCTATCTATCTATCTATCTATCTATCTATCTATCTATCTATCTATCTATCTCATCTGTCTGTCTGTCTGTCTGTCTGTCTGTCTGTCTGTCTGTCTGTCTGTCTGTCTGTCTGTCTGTCTGTCTGTCTGTCTGTCTGTCTGCCTGCCTGCCTGCCTGTCTGTCTGTCGTTCTGTCTGACTGTCTGTCTGTCTGTATGTCTGTCTATCTATCTGTCTATCTAATCTATTTGTTTATGTGGTGTTGTTCAGGGCTTACTCTTGGATCTGTATTCACCCCCTGGCAGTACTTATGAGATCATATGTGGTACTGGGGATTGAATGAACCAGGGCAATCATATGCAAGGCAATTGTCTTAACCCTGTACTATAAAATGGTGACTTAACCCAGGAATTCTGGTTTAAATTTAGATTTAATATAAGAGGAGGAAGCTCAACTAAGATAGGGTGCCAAATTCTGAAGTTGATTGTAAAAAGCACTTTTATAGGCAGAATAAAGTCCCAAGAAAAAGATTCATCGATGAAATAAACAACTAATATGCAGGCTGGTCATACTCCCTATTCAAAGATGTATAAACAGTAACTAGAAGTGTGGGGTCCTATCATTAGGAGACCCAAGGTCAGGGTCATCCTATGTTAGATTGTTGGCAGCCGTACGCCATCTACTTTTATTGATGCAGATACTTTGTTGATTTGCTCTTTTTCCTCTTATATGTAAATACTGCCTTTATGCATTCATTGGAAATTGATAAATCATAATAATTTATTGTGTTGCTTGAATAAGGAAATTTAAAGATATCTAAAGATAGTTAAATTTTTTGTCTAAAAAAGAGCAGATCTAGGACTTTTTCTGATTTTATCTTTAGGCATTGTATACCTCCCTCTCATAATATGGTGTGCTTTATATATATATATATATATATATATATATGTCTGCATATGTAATTTTATATATATAGCATAGAATTGACTTCTGTTAACTCCATTCCAACTAGTTACATGTCTCAAAATACAGATATTTCATGAGTTTCTCATGAGATTCAGTACTTCGAAAGCCAAATTGGTTATTCACAAGGAAAACTTCAATACACTAAGTCATAACATTTGGCTGTAAATCACGGACCTTTTCTTTTTTTTTTTCTGTCTTAAATGCTAGTGGTTTATATCCTTTATACTAGTTTGAAAGTTTAGAACCAATATTTTAGCTTTAATACTTACTAAGTTTCACATATGTATTAATCATTGTAACCCAATATGTTTTCCTGCCTTTAAAGGAGAAATATTTCTTAGGTAAGTGAAATTGGGCAAAAGTCTTCTGGAAGACCTTCATTTTAAGCTTTACAAGTGGAACATTTGTTTCAAAATCTGGACCTTCTTTTGGACCTGGTTTGTTCCAAGAATCTGGTTTATTCTTTCTGTCCCAACCGATATCCAACTGAACAACGCCCCATGGGTGACATCCAGTCTGTGTCAGAGCTTCCTGCTCCACTAAAGACAAAGAGGAGGTTAATACTCAGAAGCGTCTTAGCGTGGCTGAAGATCTGATACCACCTGGTTATGGCAGAGGCCTCAAACTGGGAAGGAGTAAAGAGCAAATCTGCAATGTCTGGGACTAAGTACTCTCTGCACGGAAGCTGTGTGGACACCAGGAGCCTTTTTCTAAGAAAACTTTGTTAATTTTTATATTTCAGAGAATGAAACATTGTTCTGAGAAATTACTGGGATGTGAGGAGACTGTTATCTTTATTAGGGTAATTAGGTTGTCAGGCCTTATTTTTCATTTTGATAGATTTTTCAACTTCTGTAAACTATTTATCCAGTGAGGAGTCACACAAAGATTTCAAAATTGAACTGATGGAGAATTTAGCAAAGCTAAGAACTAAATCTTAAATAAAATTTTTGTTCATAAGGGAGAAATAACTGCAGTTTAAGCAATTTTCTAAAATATAAAGTAAAAAGCAAAAAAAGTAAAAAAATTTATAAATATGCTCACATTCTGAGAAGTACAATATAAAGTATAGAAGCATTAAACAACTACAGAGTGAGCAGGATAAAAACAATGTTAAGTGCAGGAGAGATGGTGTGGGGCTGAGATGCTTGCTTGAATTCAGCTGACCCTAGTTTGAACCCCCAGACCCAGGAAGTATTTCCTCTGAGCACTACCAGTGGTCAGTCCTCAGCACAAAGCCAGGACAATCCCCTGAAATGTCTCTGAGTATAAACCTACTTTACCCCATCAAAGTCAGAACTCCACACAGTGACCAGCCTATCACAGCCTGGCTCATCGAGATCCACCCTGCTATAATCTTTTTTTAATCTGGCCCAGGTATGCTGATCCAGAGACAGACATGGGGCAGAGCTGCTACTGGCTCTCACTGGGCCCAGCCACTCATGAGGAGCCCAGGAGGGATGGCAGCTTCTAGCCCTGGCCCGCCACCCCAGCAGAGCCGCACAACAAGCCAGACAACCCCTCATTCCATGAGGACCTCCATTTTCCACATCCAGACTTCCCCCTCGTTAGAACTCCACCCAGAGACCAGCCTATCACAGCCTGGCTTGCAGCGTCCGCTAGGCCACGTGGTTCATCAATAAATGCTGGATTTTGAGATGACTACAAGAGTATGCTACCCGCACGGCAGAGCCTGGCAAGCTACCCATGTCGTATTTGATATGCCAGACACCAGTAACAATTATAGACCTCATTCCCATGACCCATGACCTCATTCCCATTCCCATGATGGAATGGTTTATGTTCCTGGAGCAAGCAGGTGTCCTTGGGCTCTACTTGCATGAGACAGGTCATATGGAGATGTTACTGGTGCCTGCTCAAGCAAATCAATGATGAACGGGAAGACAGTGATACAGTGACAGTGATACCCCATCAAAGGTCAACGTTCATAGATCTGAGTATGTGGTGCTCCAGAAATTGTTTTTCAGTGCTTCGAGCAAAAAATAAATGTATTAAAATTAAACTACTGAACCTAAAAATATACACAATTTTAGGGTGTTCTGGTATCCCGCATGGTCCCCTGAGCACTGCCAGTTGTAATTCCTGAGTGCAGAGCCAGGAATAACCCCTGAGCATTGCTGAGTATGACCCCAAAAAGCGAAAAAAATACACAATTTTATATAGCTTATAATATTAATAAACCTTAACAAGGTTATGCTAAGTAATATAAAGCGGTCATTAAAAGGAAAAAAGTACTGTGTGGTCAGTCTTATATGAAGAAAGTAGATCGCAAGACAACTATTGTCGGCAGTATATGAAGCATCCACAGTAGCAAAACTCATGAAGTTAAGCACATAACTGTTGACAATGGAGGGAATGGTGTAGACTCTTCTTACCACAACACAATGTCTTAAATGTGCTCTGTGTTGGCCAGAAGCCTCAGAAAAGTTTCTTACCTTGCAATTGTTACTATTACCAGATACATTGCTGACCTTCCCTGACTGAAACAAAGCCACACTCCCTTTTATTATTATGTACAGACTATTTATTTCAAACTTAAAAATTATTCCCTAAAAGGGGACTCTCATACATTGTTGGTGGGAATGTCGACTTGTACAACTTTTCTGGAAAACAATATGGACATTCCTCCAAAGACTAGAAATTGAGCTCTCTTTTGACCCAGCCATACCACTCCTGGGAATATACCCTGGGAAGCCAAAAACACACAGTGGAAACACAATCCACACTTTTATTTTCATAGCAGCACTATTCACAATAGCCAGAACCTGGAAACAACCAGCATGCCCGAGAACTGATGACGGGATAAAGAAACTGTGGTACATCTACACAATGGAATACTATGCAGCTGTTAGGAAAAATGAAGTTATGAAATTTGCCTATAAATGGATGGACATGGAAAGGATCATGTTGAGTGAAATTAGTCAGAAGGAAAGAGAGAGATATAGAATGACTGCATGTATTTTCATGACATAAATATATATATACATATTATGACACCAAAATCCAATGTCAGGTGAAACATTGATCAGGAGGTCTTACCAAAAGTGGAAATTACCTCAAACATGTGGGAGTCAGAGGTTAGGTAAGACAGAGAAGGGAACATGTGTGAATAATGTCGAAAGGGCTAATACCAACCTAGAACTGAGGATTAAATACGGGCAAAAAAATGCACATGATGGCCTCTAAGTGTATGTAGTGCAACCCACAACTTGTAAGAGAAGAAAAAGAGAGAGAGGGGAGAGAGAAAAGAGATAAAGAACCTGCCATTTAGGCAGGCTATGGGAGGGGGAGGGAATTGGGGACATTGGTGGTAGGAAATGGGCACTGGTGGAGGGGCGGGGTGCTGGAACACTATGTGACCGAAACCTCTAAACATGAACAACATTGTAACTATATCTCACAGAGGTATAATAAGATATTTATTTAAAAAATAAAAAATAAAAATAATCAAGCACTGATGCAGCTCAGTGATGAAGCAAAGCCTTCACATATATGAAGTCTTGGCGTTCCCCTTAAAATTTCATTTGAACAGGTAAAGTCTACTAAGTGGAGTAAAGCAGCTTAGGATGGGGCTGGGTAGTAATATTCAGGGACAAAACATGGGTTCACAATTAATATTGAAGCTCATTCGTGAATCTGCCCCTTGTGAGCAGGACAGCAGCTCTGCTGCTGTAATGAATACTCAGAACAGTTAAATGGACTCAAATCTCTCGCTTTATATTTGTATTAGTAAACAAATAAAATATCTTTAAACTCAAAAAAATTATTCCCTAAAGTCACTGAAAACAGTAACTTGGTAAATAGTAACTTAGTTAAACAGTAACTTAGTTAAATAATAAGCACTAAAGTTTGGAGAAATCTATTGTTGCAGCAGCAGACTAGAGTATAGAAATTCTGTAATTTAAACTTCAAATTAATAAAACAATAATTAAAATTAAACAGTGGTAAAAAAAGATTTGGTAGATTACCTGAGATGGGTCACTCAGGTATGCAAAATTTCCTTTAAATCAGTTAAGCATTTCCCTTAGTAGAAAACCACATATCTAAACTGTAAACAAATCTGAAATCAAAGTCTTTGCATCCAACTGTCTCAACTGCTCAAAAAGCTCATCAGAAAATCTGTGAAGGAAAAGAGAAAGAGAGAGAAAGGGAAAGAAATAAAGAACCTGCCATGGAGCAGGGCTGGGGAAGGGGAGGGAACCGGGAATGTTGGTGGTGGGAGATGGGCACTGGTGGAGGGACGGGTCTGAAACACTGTATGACCAAAACCCAAACATGAACTTTTAATTGTATATCTTTTATTTGTATATCTCACGGTGGTATAATAAAATACTTAAAAAAAAATTTAAAAAATTAAACAAATAAAATTAAAAAGAAAGAAAAAAAAATCTGTGGGGACTGCACTTACGTCTCCTGAGATCTTAGTTCGTTTTCACTCTTTTGCATGCAGTTACCAGTTTTCCTAGCACCACTTGTTGAAGAGAATTAACTTGCTCCACTTCCTATTTTTTCTTCCTTTATTGATCAGGTTAACTGATCAAATATCTTAGGGTATGTAAAAGGATATTCACCTCTATTCCATTGATCTGAGGGTCTGTCTTTATTTCAGTGCAATACTTTTTTAATTACTACCACTTTATAATACAGTTTGAAGTTAAGAAAAGTGATGTCTCCTATCTTCTTTTTCTCAAGAATTGCTTTAGCTATTCCAGGAGGTTTTAATCCATGTGGAATATTGCTCAATCATGACAAAGGATAAAGTCATGAATTTTTCTGCTACATTCAGGGACCTGTAGAGTATCATTCTGAGTGGTTATTCAGAAGGAAGAGACTGACACATAATGATCTCTCTCATATTCTGGACATAAATAAACATAATGGTGGAATAACAAGCACCCAAAGGAAACAGAGAACATGAGAACTGGAATTCAGTAGGAGTCCTGTCTCTTCAGAGGACTGGCGAATAGGTCAAGGAGCAACCAAGTCTATGATGGCGGGGAAGTGTGCAACTAAGAGGAAGTGGTTGTGTCTAAAGACGGTGAGGTGTTATATATGACACCTAATTAGTAACAGTACTGTTAGTCACATTGAAAAATGTATTTACGGGCATGCTTCTTGAAAAATCAGCATAAGAAGAAAATGAGGATGGACTTTCGTGGAGAGGAGTGAACACTGATGAAGGGAGTTGTGTTGAAACAGTGAACACCTAAAAATCAATCATGAACAACTTTGTAATTTTTCAGTGACTAAAGAAAAATTATTTCAAATTTTTCAATTTTAGAAAGAATAAGACAATGACATAAGTTGAAATAAATAGAAACAAAATGCAGCAAAGATTCATAAGTCTATCGCAAGATAGACTCTGGATTTATGGGAAATAAAGATTTGTTTCTAGATTTGCATGGTCTTCTAAAATGTTTCACCACAGAGTTTCAGGTTTTAATACATTCAAGCTAACTTATATGTAAAGAAACATTCCCTTAAGGAACAAAAATGTTTATTTAAGGAACATAAGTGAAGTTGGGTTGGCTGAGGAGAGACTTCAATTTTGGAGCCAGAGAAAGCCTATCTATAAACTCACACAAGGGAAAATTAAATTTTCTGAATGAAGTCCGCTGTGGAAGTCATTACGAATGTGAGTGAAGTCAGTCATGAATGTCTGTGAAGCAGGCTGAATACAATAAAAAGATCAAGTATGCACCTGATAATAAACACAGTTATTTTCTCAGTTCCTCTTACTGTAAGAGAACTTGTGTTTTAAGAGAACATTAACCTTGTATTGGCTTAAACAATAAGATTATTTTATTGATCATATAACATCAACTACCAATGAAGGGTAGGATGACTCCAGAAATTATTAGTTCACCAGTTCAAAAAAAAGACTTTATTCTTTTCATATTTCTGCTCTTTTTTATTCAGCATATTTGCATTTCTTCCATGATTGCAACATGGCTACAACACAATAAGAAAGGAGATTAATATGCTAACATCCAGAACAAAAGAAAAGGGAAATATTCTTTAGAAGTTATTCAATATAGGGATAAGGATGTTATACATAGCTCCAATAAACAGTTAATAAAGGAAATAAGATTATTATCATTGAATATAAAATGATAGAAGGATTCTGTTGAGATGAAATTATAATGGCCTTTTCTAAAATATGAACAATCTAACAAACATGACCTCCCCAATGCGAGGAAGAGAGGCATTACATTACTTGGTAGTCAATCAAGATTATTTACTTCCAGTCAGTTAGGTTGATGGCTGTTACAAGGACAGTGTGATTCCACTGTTGACAAACCATCTGATTACTGATAAAAAGCTGGAATCTGGATGTTTATGAAAAATCTTTGAATCCTTAAACATTGGCAATAAATTCAAAACATTTAAGAATACTATCTGGCCAAAATCATTATCCAGAGCAAATAAAATACATCTGCAGTTCAGAAACTTCCTTCAATCCACCAGTTATAATTTCTGGTTTGTGCTATTAATGCATTTAACTAAAATATTCTGTATTTAAAAGCAAAAAATATTTCTACCAATTCCAGTTGACTGAATTATACATATTTCTATAAATTTTGTAAAATAATGATTTAGAAAACTACAAAATTATTGCATGATAAAGATAATGAATTTTAAAAGTTAATACATAAAAATATATAAATCAGAATATTTACACAATTTGTTTCCTAACTGAAAAGTCCAATGTGAAAGTTTATGGGTAGGAAATTAAGATGGTGCTAGTCTTTTTAATTATAAATACATATTTATCCCCTTCCCTCCCAATTTCTTGTGGTTTCATTTTGTTTTCTTTTTTGGTTTTCACTAGCAAGTTAATTACTTAAGACTAAATAAAAGAATCAGGGTATTCAAAACACTTGAACAAATATTTATCAGCATCACAGTTAAAAAGAAATGAGGAATGGCTAAATAAGCCATCTTCCATTTCATGAGTATGTAGGATAGAAACAAATTCATGCTAAATTTCTCAAAATTATATTCTCTTGAAAATTTTGTTTAATTGCTTTGATGTATAACATGAATAAAAATGTCAATATTTTTGGACATCAAGAGCAAACAATAAGGAAAAAATAAACTTCACTTCTATACAGATGGTCAAAGTTGATTTTTCCAGTTAATTTTTTTCTAGAAATCCTTGTGTATCTCATGCTTCAGACTTTTGGATTTGATGCCTGAAAAAAAAGGACAAAAAGTGATCAACTTTCTACTAAAGTTTAGTCATTATATAATTTTGAATTTTTAAGTAAAGACCAGATTTTTGTGATCACAATTCCCATTAGATACATTATTTGATATCTCATGGTAAAGTATGATACATATGGTAGTAACAAAAGAAGGTGAGACAATAGCAAAGAGGACTTTCAGTATCATCTGTCTAATTCACAAAATAAGGGAGAGAGTGGAGGATTCAGTATTTATGAGATAATGGATCATTATTGTCTAAGAATTTTATTTCATCTCACTATTCCTGAGAAATACTTCTGAGAAAATGAAAGGTTTCTCCATTTTTCTCTCTGTGGGCATTTATCAAACTTAAAAGGAAGGCACATTCATGCCATAATCATAGAGACACTTCCCTTGTAAATTTCTTCTAGAAAGATGAGAATGAACTTATGTCTTTGATACTAGGATTGATGTTCAACTCAAACAGTTTGGCTCTCTCTTACCTTTGGTGTAGACATTGGCTTATTTTTTTAAGGCAGCAGATGGAAGCACCGTTTGTCTCTGTGCTGTGTTAGGACAAGCAAAATGGTAGCTCATTAGAAATACTATGTATTTTACATCTAAAGTATACTTTTTTTTTATTTAATGATTTTTTTCCCCTCCTCATTCACCAGCTACCAAACTTGCAGGATTTAGTTCAAATTCTAACTTATTATTTTCTGGTCCCAGTAACAATTATGGAACTCATTCCCATGGCCTGAAGGAATGGTTTGAGGCTTTTCCTGTTCCTGGAGCAAGCAGATGCCCCTGGAGTACATACACTTGCTTGCAACTGGACATATGGAGATGTTGGGTACCCACTCAAACAAATCAATGAACAATGGGAAGACAAGTAATACAAGTGATATTTTCTGGTACTTCTTACTTTAACTTCTGTAATCCCTTTACCATATTTTTATTAGATTCACTTGTTATGGAACAAATAAAATGTGAAGAATTAAGTGATCCATTAGTTTCTAAAGTAGCTCAGTAAAAAGGGGGGGGGGGGGGGGGAAAAAATGTAACAATTATTTTTAAAATTTCATTTAAATTTTAGTTATTTCCCATTTTCTGACAACAGAGAATAAGACATCATGCTCAACAAGTTCTTAGTGAGAGAATGCATTCAGTCTTTAACTACATGACAAGTAAAACTGATTTTTAATTCAGGTTTATCTGCATGTGGTCTGCTTTTCATATTCTAGTTATTAATGTAAATAATTCACTACTTACTGTGACTAATATAGACCTTATTCTATCTATAGTAAAGTAAAATACAGGTTGTGATAAAAATTTTATATCCCTTAAAATAAGGATCAAAAAGTTACCTGCATAAGGAGATAGTTTGCCTCATATATAGAATTATTAACCATTTCTTTATTTCATCTTTTCATATTTTTAAATTTCCTATCTTTCATTCATAACAAGTATACAGTTGTAGATCTATTTTTATTGTTAAATGTAATATCTGTAGAAATTATTGATCATAATTTTAACCAGATATTCCCTAGTCCAATGTTCATTGATATCTCAGGTTAGTTTAGGGAACACATAATAACAAAAGAAATTCTTAAATTTAAATACACTATTTAATTTGGCATAAGAGATATTGTTTAAATGACCAGCGAACTTACAAGGAAAGAAGATGATACAGATGTAGGAATTGGTGGTGGTGGAAAATTCGGCTTTGTACTTAGCTAGTAAGAAAATAAATAATTCAATTTAAAGATTAGAAATTGAAAACAGCTCTACTTAATGGAAACGTTTAAATATTTTCAGAAAAAGATCATTTAAGTTCTACCCATGGCTCTAGAGAAAATCTAAACTTATCATTTCAGTGGCTCTCATGTCACCTAAACATGTATTCAGAAATTATCCGCTGCTGATATGAAAGTCTGAAGATGGCGCTCTATGAATTAAATGGATAATCTAGTAATTAGTTGTCAGCCTTCCTGACCCATGATATAGATTTGGGAACATAACAGAGAAAAATTAATTCTCACTGTTTATATTTTTTAAAATGTTCTAGATTATTTTTGTTCTATATTAATGTTAATAGATTCTAACACTTGTAAAAATAATGACTAGATATTTTTTGGTTATGTCTTTCCTTAGTCTTTCCTTAGATTGGACTGGAAGTGGTAGTTAAGAGAAGTTGCAAACTTACAAAAGACACTGGAGGTTCATTGCCTTCTGCTGGGAGGTCAGGTTCGTGAAGTTTCATCTGATTCATCTGAACAGAAAAGCAATCTTTTCAAATAAAATGACTACTTTCTAATTTTCATTTCCAAGTAAAAACCTCCATCAAAGCCTGCTAGAATAAAGTTGAGCTGACACTAAGACCAGAGAGGAAATCACTGTAGCCCTGTAGCCCAGCTATCACATAACACTGTGTCTGAGCTTTTAAACAACATAAGCTTTACCCAAATTACTAACACCAATGCCTTTATCACTTGTCACTTGTCTTCCTGTTCATCATCGATTTGCTCTAGTGGGTACCAGTAATATCTCCATATGTCCTGTCACATGCTAGTAGAGCCCAAGGTCATCTGCTTGCTCCAGGAACATAACCATTCCATCAGGTCATGGGAATGAGGTCTATAATTGTTACTGGTATTTGCATATCTAATACGACATGGGTAGCTTGCCAGGCTCTGCCGTGTTAACACCAACCTCAGCTAAAATTTCTAAACTTGCAAGAAACATTCATGCATTAAAAGTTACATATTGTTATGATTAATAAAATATGTCTACTGACTCGATTAGAAAATTTGCAAAAGGAATACAACATCAACATGCAGAGAGTGAGCAATTGAGTGCAGAGGGAGATCTGGAATATTATACCTTAGGTTTCTCAATATCCTTGATTTTTACGAATTTTTTTCTTTATGGTTTTTGTTTATTTGTTTATTTAGAGGGAGGAGCGGAATTCAGCAGTGTTTAGGGCTGACTTCTTTTCTTGTCTCAGGGATCATTCCTGGCCATGCTCGGGAATCAAATGCAGTGCCAGACTTCAGCCCTAACTTCTATACTCTTTCATCAGCCCTGTTGTTCTCTTTTTTTGTTTTGTTTTTTCTCAACCCCAGCATTTTAGGCAGAATTTTTTTTTGCATTAAACAAAAGCAAATGGTGCACTATCTGAATGTGTGGTGAGAGCACACTATCCATGCCAGACAATAATTAGTGGACTAAGATACAAATAACTATAGACAGTAGATCAATGATCAGAGAAGATACTTGAGACAATCATAAAATGGGATTCACATCAAACAGTATTAACTATGGTTCACCTCTTGGGGCTGAGCAGCATTCACTGTTTGTGGCTTCTTCTTCAGTTTGTGTGACTTGGTGTCAGTGGCAGATGATGGCCTGTATAGGAGAACAAATCACATACTCTCAGCAATTCCTTCACCATGAGAAAAACTCAGTAGAAGTTTACCAACTTCCTTTTGCTTTTATGTCGTGGTTGTTTCATTTTATTTGGGGGTGGGGGTGGAGGTGGGAGGGAGTGGGTTATACCCAAAGAGGTCAGGGCTTACTCCTCATTCTGTGTACTCAGGGGCCACTCCTGGTAGACCACCTAGGAATCTTTCTTAGAGGGACATTAACAGTGTTAGGGAACAAACCCAGATCAGCAGCACACAAGGCAAGTGCTTTACCCCAGTACTACCTGGTCTTGACTAGGTTTTCAACTACTTTCTAGATTTGTTCAGGATTTCCCATGTTATTCATAATCCTCACCACTAATATATTTTTATAATAATCTGTCTATTATATATTTTATATAATGTGTTAACTTAATTACCATTATTCATCAATGTGTATTGAAAGTCTATGTGAGAAAATAATTATGACTTTACACAATGCTGCAAGATACTATGACATCAAAATCATATTGGAAGAAAAACCCAACTAGCCAATCAAGGCTTCAAACATTTTTTGTTTGCTTGTATAAATATAGTTGTTACTGGTTGTTTCAAATTTATTCATGCATTCATGTTGTTTGTGGTGGCCGTTTTCTTCTACAGTGACAGTTGAATTCTATTCTTGAATAGAATAGTTGAATAGACAGTTGAATTCTATTGTTGAATTCTATTCTTCAACAATGACAGTTGAAGAATAGAATTGCAAATCCATTTGCCATCTGGCTATTATGGGTGTCTGCTGACCCTATTCAGTCAAGCTGACTTTGTAAGATTGTGAATATGCTTGCTACCCTGTCCAGCTTCTGTTTACACTTCAAATTGCTCTAAGAATGAGTATTCATGTCTTTCTATTTATAATTATAAATGATAATTACAATCTCACAAAATATTTGTAGACTAAATCAGATAATAAACGTAAAGGGACTAAGACAGGTCTTGTGTATCAAGAACATAACAGTATTAATAATGAATTACTATTGTCACATCTGCCTGTGCTTGGGATTACTCCTAGGACTCTGTTCCTAGCAGTACTTGGTTAGACAGTTTTTGGGGGACCAGATGTGGTGCCAGGGATTAAACTGGGGTCATCTGAGTACAAAGTAAGCACCTTATTCCCATACTATGTCCCCATCCCCTATTATTACTTTTAAGTACAATATTTAATAATAAAAAATGTTTTTTCTCTGAATTATTTACCAGGCAGAGATATTAAACATCTTGTTCAAGGAAAACATATCTTTTTTCCTGAATATTTCAGGTATGCTGACATTAAGTTTGATAGTGAGTCATGTCCTTGAATTGAAAGAGAAAGAAAAGCCAAAGTCTTCAGAGAGAAATAAACGTTACCTCTGAACTTTCTTCTTCTTGCCTCTGCTGTTTTGGTGCCTGATTACTATAGCAACCACCACAAATATGACGGCCACAGGGAAGAGCACCCCGACCACAATGGAGAAGTCTGCAACAAAGAAAAGTCAGCAATAATGAGGATATGAGAAGTTCACATTTTATCATGCTAGTCCAGTTTTCTTTATTTAGTACAAATTCTATTGATCTTTTCCCCCAATAATTTTCATTCCCTGGAAAAATCTCATATTTAGTAAAAGGAAAATCTATATTGCTTGTGATCATGTGATATTTAGGTAGAGAAATAAAGAGGAAGGATATATAAAATATTTAATATTAAATAGAGAAAACAATATTGATAATTCTTATAGATGATGTTTAAAAAAGTTGGAAAATGAATATCAGAGATTGGAGAAAATATAAGGAAGAGTTTAACAGAAAACAGAAATAGTTTAATAAATCAGCATTAGAACAAAACAAGATAAAATTCATAAATATGCTGAGACATAAGAAACCTGATAAAGATGTAAGAAGTGCTCTATTGGTGTTCTGCATTATCTTTTCTATAGAAAGAAGTTATTGTGCCTGTGTTTTAGAAATGTTTTTAACAAAATTTTGTGGGTCTTTATGGGACTTTTCTTTGTCTTCTAATATTTATAGTGTTTACATTATTTTACTATCATAAATAGTGATTTCTCTTTGAACCAGAAACCATAGAGGCTAGAGATATACGTTTGAATATCAATGCAAATAGCTAATGTCCTTTTAATGCCAAAGCAAGCAATTAAAAAAACTAATTTTTGTATAAAAGCAAGAAAAGTTCTAAAGTTTTGTTACATAACAAGAAAAAAAGAGGTTGATATACCAGAAGTAGACTTTTAGGTAAGATAATGACTTACTTAAAAATTTAGATTAATAATCTACAACATCCACAAAATATTTTATACACAAAAGTTAAATGAACTTCTGTTAGATATAGTAATATACATTCACATAAAAAATTAAGTATTGAGCCACTACATTGGAACTATACCACTATTTCAACAAAGCAAAATGATAGTTCAAGAAATAAAGAGAAAGTCAGAAGGACTTCATAAACATTTGAAAGGATACACCAAGAACAAAAGCATAAAAGAAAAGAAAAAATACCCAATCTAGAGACAAACTTGGTTTATAAAGAAAGGGGAAGCAGATTTGCAGAGATAATGTGAGAGCAAGTACAGATTATTTCTAATTGTGGTGGTCTAGGAAACTTGCTCACTAAAAAATTAACTTTAAAAAATATTAAAATCATGAAAATGCTAAAAATAGGTGGGAAATACTTTGGGAAAGATCTGTGATATGGCAAGACCCAGAGAGAAGAAAGTCAAGTGATCTTAAGAGGAATGTCTAAATGGCAGAAAGGATATGAGTAAATGGAGCAAAAGTGACCCCTGACATAAGCCATAAAATCTGCATAATGATGATCTGTCAATATTGTTCCTCAATTGTAATAAATACACCCTTCTGGGAGGGTGTTGGAGTAAAGAACATTGCATGTGGGAAAGAGGATATTACGGAAATTTAGTTTTAGGTAATTTTCTTTTTAGCCTGAATTGCTCTAAAATGAAGTCCATAAAAACACATATAAAGGTCAACATTTTTAATGTTTTTTTGAGAAAATATAAATGCATAATACTCTAATTAAAATGGAATAGTAAACCTCAGTAACTCAGTAAAATGCAAAAAAAAAAAAAAAAAAAAAGGAACCTTAAGAGTCACGCCATGAACTACCTCCAGTGCTGTGTTCGTTTACTGACCATGATCCTGAGAGAAATCCTTGTACAAGAGAGAACATGGGCCCCACCAGAAGGGAAAAGGCCAGCATGGGAAAGCTTAATTCTATACAGGATATAGACTTAAGGTGATACAATAGGGACTATTAAGTAATAGTATAAAAAATATCCATAAACTAAGGATAAGACCTTTTATTCTTTAAACAGACACACAAAGAGATGTTAACCATAACAAGGAAAAATGTAACAGATCCACTATTTTGCAATTTAATGCTGCTACTAATCAAAAATGACAGACATAAGGGAATAAAAAGGAAAATAGAACTAGGGAAGTTATTTCAAGATATGTGACTTAAAACTAGCTTATATAAGCAGTATATTAAAGTCATAGAATTTAAAAAATAAGATCCGGGCCAAAAAATCCAATAAAAAATTGGCAAAAAAATCTTGAAAAACATTTCACAAAAGAGAAAAGGCAAATGCCAATACAATGAGAAAGTCTGTTTTTTTTTTTTATTATATACAAGGCAAATTAAAACTACTGTGTGTTACTACTATTTGTCTACCTGAAGTGGCTAAAATTTAAACTCAGCTAATGACACTTGGATAGAAGTTTTACCATAGAAATCAGGGAAAAACAAGCATAGAATCACCTAGTTTATGTCGGCAATTATTGGAAAAACTATAAAGAAAACTGACAGTTTTTTCTCATCTAGGAGCTAGTGGTTTAAAAAGTTGATTAATTGATCTGATTTCTCTTTTTCACTGACAACTCTGAAACCCAATAAACCATTGTCTGGGCCCATTAAAGCTAAGTTAGCATGAGAATGGGTCATCTAGTACATAGGTAGGGTCTTGCCCATTTGCTAGCATAAAGAAGTTACAGAAGGTGGAGTTTCACCTACATACCCTTAAAGATTTAAAGAGGTGAAATCTCTAGACTGAAGAAATTTGTAGGCAGATATTTAGGGTCCCTGGTAATGAGCTTTTATGAATGTTATAAAAGGGAGGAGGGAGGGAGGAATGGAGCGAGTCTCACATAGTTCCCTGATCACTGCAGGAAGAGGCTGAGAATAACTCTACTGAGTATAAACCCAAAACCAAGAGGTTAATTTTTTTTTAAAGGAAGAGAAAACATTAGAATTAGGACAAGGAAAAGATAGATGTCTGCTCTGTTTGGAATGCTCAAATTCCTGACAGAATAAACTGCACAAATGCTTGTTTTATATACTCATTATACTATATGTTTTTATATATATATATATATATGTGTGTGTGTGTGTGTGTGTGTGTGTTATATATAATACTTTTTATGTATTCATTAATTTTCCTCATATATTTGACAGAAATTTACTTTAATGAATGTAAGTTTGAAAGCTCCTGATATTGCATGTCAAACAGTTATCTTAATCTTTGGCCAAACAGTATTTTGACAATCTAATAAGGTACATAATCCCCTTCTTTGAATGTTTTAATTTCCACTATAAAAGGCACACAATTATAAAGGAGAAAATAGGAGGAAACTGTTGTTAAAATTTTACAAAAGAACCTGAGATATGCTTAAATAATTGCTTATTTTTTTTAAATTCTCAAATAATGTGAGCTAACAGTAGATAAACAGCTACCATAATTTCAAACTAGAACTGCATATAAATGATACTTGAAAATATGTTTAGTAATTCCAATAATCACTTGATCACTTGAATTCCATTATTCATCGATTTGCTCCAGCGGGCACCAGTAACATTTCCATTGGACCCTATCACATGCCAATGTAGCCCAATGGTATCTGGTTGATTCAGAAATATGAAGAGCCTCAAACCATTCCTTCAGGGTCTTGACAAGGAAGTCTGACCATCTTGTAGGTGGGCGGCCACGTGATCTTTTGATATCCCAGGGGATCCAGTCGGTAACAGCTCTAGTCCAGCGGTCATCTGCAAATCGCATTACATGTCCAGCCTATCTTATTTTCGATCCCTTGGCAAACGAGACAGTGTCCCTGACTCTGGAACAGCGACGGAGGTCAGAACTCTGGATTCCTTCTCTCACTTGAGTGAGGCGTGATATTCCAAGTATAGCTCTTTCAATTCCTCTCTGGGAGACCCGAATAGCATTTTCATCCTGCTTTCATAGGGCCCAGGTCTCTGAGGCGTATGTTAATGCAGGGAGAATGGTGGATTCAAAGAGATGTGCCCGGAGCCGGAGGTTCTTTGTCCTTTTAGCTATTTCTTTGATGCCTCTGAAGGCATTCCATGCCACTCTCTTCCTCCTGCGCAGCTCAGGTTTTAGGTCGTTCATCATGTTGACTTCTCAACCTACGTACATATACCTGCTGCATTCAGAGATGTTTGTTCCATTGAGAGTGAATGGGGCCTCTGGAACTAGTTCATTTTTCATAAACATAGTTTTCTTTAAATTCAGCTGTAGACCTATGTTTCCACATTCTCAGTCGAAGTCAGCCAGCATTTGTGCCACTTGGCTAATATTTGGTGTTATTAGAACGATGTCATTAGCAAAGCGTAGGTGGTGTAGTTGCCGACCATCTATCTTCACTCCCATTCCTTCCCATTCTAATTGTCACATGATGTTCTCAAGAGTGGCGCTGAAGAGTTTTGGTGAAATGCTATCACCCTGTTGAACCCCTCTCTTGACATTAATGATCACTTCTTTGTAGAATGGTGAGATCCTGGTGGTGAATCCGTAATCCAGCTCATGAAGGATCTTGATGTATTGGGTTTGAACAGCCTGTTTGGCTAGGGCTTCGATGACTGCTTCAGTCTCCACAGAATCAAACTAGACTCCACAGAATCTAACATCCAAGCTTGCTAAACGGTGCAGAGAACCGATAAAAGAAGACCTCAAAGACAGAAGAGCAGAAATACTGGAAGATGCAGCAGAAGCTGGGAAAAGCATTCTCACTGCCCGCCTGTCCTTCGCCAACTATAAGACCAAGATGACTGCCCTCCGGCGCCCTGATGGATCTATCACATCTTCCAGAAAGGCAATGGAGATTATCCATGACTTCTATTCAGATCTCTTTGATAGCCACGTCCACCTGCCCACATACCAAATTCCACAGGATGCATATGTCATTGCCAACGTTCTCCCTTCTGAAATCCGACATGCCATTTCACCGGTAAAGAAGGGAACAGCACCAGGCCCAGACAAAGTCAGACCCGAACACCTGAAGAATCTGCCGTCGGTACTCATCAATATACTAGCTCGGCTCTTCACATACTTTCTGTCCGAATGCAAGGTGCCCTCCCAATGGAAAACCAGCAGGACAGTTCTACTGTTCAAAAGGGAGACATTCACGACATCGGCAACTATCGCCCCATCTGCCTGTCGTCTGTCATCTACAAGCTGTTTACACGAGTCATCCTGAACAGGATTAGCAGAACACTAGATGAAGGACAACCATGCGAGCAAACTGGATTCCGGAAAGGATTCAGCATAATCGACCATATCCACACAGTAACCAGGCTTATTGAGGTTTGTAGGGAGTACAAGATGCTGCCCTGTCTCACCGTTCATTGATTTAAAGACAGTAATTCCAATGTTTTACAATATTTGTAATTCTTACTAGTGATAGCCATGAGTACTAATAATAGTGTGGTTTGTTCCCTTACAATACTTTAGTTGTGGAAAATTCTAAATTTTCTCAGACTTAAGTGAATATATATATATGCAATTTTCTCACTATTTTAGACTTAGGAATCTGACAGAAAAACTAATCTGACTTCTGAAACTAACAACTAAGCTGAAATATTAGTTGAAAATTGATCTTGAGCGCCACACTTTAGTTTGGAGACACCATACTTCTTCAACTATGGAATCTAGAAGTTGTATTAGAAATGCAACCAAACCCACCAGGACCTTTTTCCAAATTAACTGCCTCCTGGATAAAGTTGAATTCTAGCATAATGGTTGGTTTGTTTGGTTGCTTGGGGGCCACACCTGGCAGTGCTCAAGGATTGCTTTTGGCTCTGCAATCTGCAATCGGGGATCACTTCTGGTGGGGCTCAGGAGACACATGCCTGTTGTCCTATCTCTATGTTCAGCCCTCACACACACAACCCAGCAACACACAACCCAGCAACACAACAGTTTCAACCAATAAAATGTTACTCAGAGAAAAACTTTACAATCTGTATGGTGATAAATCATTAGGAAAAAAAGTATTGAAATTGTTTAGAAATTGCAAGACCACAGGCAGTAATGAGCGTAGATGGCAGAAAAAGAGTAAATTATTATTTTTCTTCAGACATTATAAGCAAATGTTATAGTTTTTCCTGCAAAACCTAACAAAGTATTAACAAATTAAAAAACTTCAAAAAATTTAAAAAACTTAGAAAAAAAGACTTTTAAAAATTATTTCTAGAGGTTCAATTCTATTTTCAGATTTAACTCTATTTCTTTTTGTTCAATTAACCTGTTGTTTTGTACTAACTCCTAGGTTTTATCACAGAAGCCCGTTCATCTACATTTCTTTAGAATAAGTTATTCTTAGTTGAATGTATAAATATCAAAAGTAGATGTTATTCTTTTTTAAAGTTTTTGTTTTTGCTCTTTGGATCATACCTAGCAATGCTCAGGGGTTACTTCTGGCTCTGACCTCAGGAATTACTACTGGCAGTGCTCAGGGGACCATTTGGGATGCTGGGACTCAAACCCAGGCCAGCCATGTGCAACGCAAACTCCCTATATGCTGTACTATTGCTCTGGCCCCCAAAGTAGATGTTATTCTTTATACAAGGCCAGAAGCAAGGTCTAGGTGTAGGGCTGTTTTTATTCCAGCTCGTTCTCATTCACGTGCCCATGATGAGCCGCTGTCTATATAAAACATGAAGTGTCATTCCTCAAAACTAAAATGGAAGACACATTAGAGCCTGAGAAGCAGAATAAGAGCCAATTCCAGGTGTGCATACTAGATTAGGGAGAGTAGTAGAATCTGCAGTGAGGAGGGAAAGCAGAGCTCTAAACCAGCATGCAGCAAAGAGTTCTCTCCTCATGTCAAAGAAGCACAGTGATTGGAAGTAATAAAAAAAAAGAAATGGAAGTAATAGCATCCATTGACTGTTTTCCCCTCTAATGGCCAGTATGGATCCATCTAACTGCTGAGAGGACTCACAGACAGGTCACCCGTCAGGAGAAGCATCCATAGGTATACAAATACACAGATTTCAAATATAACCCATGTGAATTATTCCAAATCAGAGTAATCACACATTCTAAAACCCAAGAGATAGTACACACCACCAGGTTAATTGAACAAAAATGAAATAGAGATAAATCAGAAAATAGAATTGACCCTATAGAAATCATTATTAAAGACTTATTTTATCAGATATCTAGATATTTAAGGTAGCCTAAAACCACAACAACCACAAATCAAGAAAATCTATGAACTGAAAATCAGATTACAGAAAAGGAAGAAACCGTGTGTGTGAATAAAAACATAAGGACTGGGAAATATGATTTATAGTTGTTCGAGTGGCTCAAGATTTACTCTGAATTCATTATCTGCAAAACAAGAATAGAAAAAAGGAAAGAAAAAAAATATGTGATACACAAAAGCATTTGGAAGGCAAGAGTTGCCTGAAGCTGCATATGTAATGTCACCTACTGAACACCATTGAGGAGTCGTCACAATCAGGAGGGGCCCACCCTTCTTGACACTGACACTGGAGCTCATGGTCACACACCTGCAGAAACACAACACCCTTAGTTTGTTCCATAGACTCATCATCCACCACCAAGGACCTTTGCTTTATTTCATTCATTTGTCAGGGTTGTTTTGGTTGTGACATAACCCACAGTATTCAAGGGGGCTTAGTCAGGGCTGATTCTTGGCCAGTACTGAGGGTGGGTGTAATGATCTATATGCCTGGGATTTAACTGGAGCCTGTTGCATATAAGGCAAGTCCCTTAAGCTCTGTTCTCTCTCTCTCTCTCTCTCTCTATATATATATAATATATTATTACACATCATATATGTATATTATATATTTGTATTATTATATATTATATGTATTATAATAATGTATTTCGGCAGAGCCTAGAAAGCTGCCTGTGTTGTATTTGATATGCCAAAAACCAATAACAATTATAGACGTCATTCCCATGACCTGAAGGAATGGTTTGAGGCTCTTCATGTTCCTGGAGCGAGCAGTTGCCCTTGAGCTACACTAGCATGTGACAGGACGCATGGAGATGTTACTGGTGCCCGCTCGAGCAAATCAATGAACAACGGGAAGATAAGTGATACAAGTGATTATTATTACTTATATGCAAGTGTACATACATTAATATATGACCTTCTAAGGAATTATTAGCCATAACTCATTCATTCTTAATAATCAATAATCTCTGCTCTGAAATTTTGCACAAGTCACAGATAGATAAATCAGTAATAAGAAATTTCTACACTAAATCCTTAGATGAAGTCTTTCACTAAGTGAAATGACTACTGTGTTAAACAATAATTTTAATCATGTAGTGCTGAAACTTGAACAGAATCAAAGCTGGCCTAAAATCCTAAAAAGCAGCAAGCTTAAGGAAACATTTTGTAAACTTACAGCATGTCCCTTGCACTTAGATGAACAATTGGTTGACTTGTAGGCTCTCTCAACATCCACACATTCTGCATTAATGCAAACCTGAAATTGATATGAAAATGAAGCTGAGATCATCTCCAAACTGCAGCTTTTTAAACTGTTATCTCTTTAGAATGCATTATTATTACTATAAGCCATTCATATTTTAATTTTTCTTCCATTTTAATTAGGAAAATCACAGCATTCTTTCATAAAGAGAAAGACAGGATCAGGATTATTTTATTGTAAAACATTGAATATTCCCCTTATTTTTTCCTTTCAATTCAACTCGTGAGATGTAAATTTAGCATTGAATTAAACTGCAGGAGTCACCAAGTACCTATTTAAAATCTCTCAAAATTATGGAAAAAATGATTACATCACATTATCTGCAATATTAAAATTATTCTTTTATAAGTAAAAGTAGATAAGGTTGTTATTCTCTATCATTAGCATGATAGTATTTAGACTTGGTTTATAGACAATCCAAGATCACTTTCGTTTAAAATCTAATGCTAAAATATTCAATATTATTGTATTAAGGAATTCATGCATATAACTAACAGAAATTTTGAAGTCTGTGTTCAACAAATCATAAGAACTTGAGAAGCAAATAAAAAAGGAAAAACATAAGGATCAATGTGAGTGAAAATCATACTTAACAATTTACCTTCTTATGACCACACTTAGTTCCATTGGCTACCATGCTTATTTCTTGATTATTTTCTTCAGGATCAAATGTTTTACATGTCAGAAAAGTTACTATTCGTCCTTTCCAAGGCACATCATCTGATCCACCTTGACAGAATAACTTCCCACACGTGGCATCACTGAGGGAAAAAATGCTGCCTTTGAAATACCACAATCCAAATGGTAGTTCATACAAATGTAAAAATATTTAGCAAGAAGCAATTCTCCCTGTAGCAAAATTCCCTTTATCAAGAATCAATTTATTGTATCAGTTATCAATTCCCCCTCCTACTTTTTTTTTTTTTGTTCTTTTTGCCCATACTCAGCAGTGCTCAGGGCTCTGGTTCTGCACTCAGGGATCACTCAGAGATCATAATAGCTGTAATATCTGTAGATTCAGAATTCTCCCCTTCTTAAGGATAAAAAATTTTATTACCTACATTAGCAAGGCACAATGCAGGTGAAGGAATAACCTCACATTTTATAGATATAATATCTAGGACCTGCCCTTTGATGTGTTGCAGGTGTGGCTGCGGTGCCCAGCTGCATCAGCAGGTGGCAGACAGGAGACAGGCTTGCTTACACTAAGGGCTCTGCCCTGTGGGCCCTGGATGGTTGATGGTCTGACATAGAAAAGGACTGGACCCCCTAGGATGAAACCAGAACCACGGCAGAGCCTGGCAAACTACCCGTGGTTTATTTGATATGACAAAAACAGTAACAATACTGTACCTCATTCCCAATGAATGGAAATGTTACTGGCGCCTGCTCGAGCAAATCAATGAACAATGGGAAGACAAGTGATACAAGTGAATATCTAGGAATACAGATGAAGTTCTACATCATACAATGAAACCATTAATTTACTACCAAATATGAACATAGTTGGTGCCAATAAAAATGCAGCCAATTGTTTCATACTGAATTCAGATCAGAGGAAGGACTGTGAAAAATTACTCTGAAACTGGTGGGATCTGATTCTTCTAATGTCCCTGGAGGCTGTTACAAACATAGCTAAGAAATAAGAAAAGAAATGAAAACCTGAGGTGTTTAATAGTTCATTGGAGCTTATAGGAAAGACTATATTGTATAGGCAACCATTCCATACATACACTACCCTAACTAAGACACTAAGAATGATGTGATGACAATATGTGGAAAGAATGTGAGCCTCTAATCAGCAGGAGTCCAGGCTAACATAAATGGTTATACAAGTCATTGGCATTTGTCTGCACATAGCTACGGAGAAAAGGCTGAATTACCATCTTTCTATTCCCCACTCACTATCATTCAGACTAAATATTGATCTTTCCCATTCTGCCAACACAAAACACATAAAACATTTATAAAATTTGCTCTTTTTCATCAACACTGAAATCTTGTAAAGATGAGAGTAGAGGATGTTTTATCTTTTAGGAACAAATAATTAAGTGATAGCTTTATATTCAAATAGAATTTATTTAGCAATATCTATTATTCAGAAAAATATTGTTTTATAGAAAAACCAAAAAAATACTGATCTTGCCTAACTTCATTTGTAATATTTTGTTTGTGGAAATATGTACAGTAGATGTTGAGCTTAATATCATTTGAATTTTATAAGCATCTGAAAATCTAAGAATTGATAAATTATAGAAAAATCACACCTTAATATCATGCCATTATTTATTTTCAATTTATGTGTTCTCTATTATTTCTCCTCCTATATAATTTTTATCTAAATACATGGCAAGCTGTATTTAGATAAACAAATAAAACAGGACTGGCAATGTAGCGGCCATTCCTTAAGTTGATAAATATTTTCTAACTAGAATCATAATTAAGAGATGAAAAAAACACATAAAGCATATTTGAAATAACAAGTAAATTTCAAACCAGGTCCATTTATTGCTCCATGCTCTATTTCAAGTGATCATTTTATTTAACAGTGATTAGACTTGGAAACATCAGAATATCCACTACGTGATACTTGTAGAGCATTTCTTTCTTTTCTGTTCACATTAAATGTCTAAAAAAACCATAACACCTAACAGTCACTCAATGATTATTTATTAACAAAATGATGCTTTTGAATTCACTTTCTTAAACTATGTGTTTGATGGCATGCTTTTTTAAGTTTATGGCTGAGAACTAAGCGTTTGACTGTGAATGTTAATGAGAATGTGTGACTGACTAGTTTATAAAGAAAGAGGATTAAAATCAGAAGGTCACTTACTTTGGTTTACAGGGAATGTACGTGTCGTCCACTTTGCGACAGTACCCATACTTGGATCCACCTTCATTCTTGCTATAACATGACTTATCTGCAGCTTGGGTTTCTGGGACCAGGAAATAGAATCAGGGGTCACATTGAAAAGAAAACAGATATGAATTTTGATACTACAAAGGGATAGTGAGATATACACTAACATAAATGCTTTTTATTGGGGGGGGGTGAGTGGAACATCCAATTGTAATCATGGTTTACTCCTAGTTCTGTGCTCAAGGATCACTCCTGCAATGATCAGGGAACCATATGTGGTTTAGAGGATTGAACTGGAGTTGGCCACAGGCAAGACAAGCACCCTACCTGCTATATGATCTCTCTGGCCCAACAAGTACAATATTAGCTTAATCCCATTCTCTAAAATAAAAGGTGGAATAGTCTGCTATCAAAAAAGCTGGCAACATTTTATTTTTTTGTAACAAAGATTATCTAAGTATTTAGAAATATCTGGATGATTTGTTTTAAGTTGGAAAATCATGCAAATCTAAAGATTTAATTAGGAGACAATTTATTGTTACATTAGTAACCCATAGAGAAATACTGAATACTATTCTGCTAGTGTGTGCTACTGTAAGCACTACCTCTATATTTAGTCAAACACATATTGTGCACCATGCACACTGATGAATATCATATATTAAATTTGTCAGGTAATCTCAGATCCCCACCAATACAACAAAACACAGTAATTATAAATTCAAGTGTTAAGTAAAAATTATTAGTTTTGTGTTTCTGGGTAACTGCATAAATGCTCTACCTCTCTGTTCTGAATATATATTTCAATGATAATAGATATATAGAATAGAATATATCAGTGATAGTAGATCATGGTTTCTTTTTATGATTCATGAATATTAGTCATTAATTTATCATTTCAATTGTATCAGTAAAGAAATGAAGATCATATAGAAAAATGATAATTTAACACCTATTTCTATTTCAGTCTGAAACCTGTGTTCTTTCTTGGTACTGAACTTCCGCATCTTAAAGATCATTATACGAGAAAGAAAAGTTTGCATTGAATATTTGAAAGAACAACAAACTAAGTTAAAACAAATTCAAACACTTTTGAAGATGGCACCATTTCAAGAAGATTGTAGTGTGTATTATAATTTCTATACTCAAACCAATTTAAATGTATGTTATACTTCAATAAGTAATATGCTAGAGTTATTACTATATATTCTTGATTTTCCTCAGAAACACTCATAGATTTCTTGCTATGAGAATGAGATATACACTGAAGGAATAATGAGTCAAGCATGAATAATTAAGAATCAGCATTTTACTAATGACAAACTTCAGCATATCATGTATATTTATGATATAAAATTGCTGCTGCTCCTTTTTCTAATTAACTACATAATTGTTAATACAACCATTATAATATAATTGTAACAATATGATTCTAATATAATTGTTTTCTTTTCTAGGCACTAAGTATTATAATGTCAAAGATATAGTAATTTCAGTAGAGAGATAACACTTTAATTTGTTCCTCACTTTGAGACATTTACCAGTTATCCACTAGCACAACATTTTTTGACTGCTAAAAACATAAACGACTACTCCTAAAGAACCTTGTGAAGAAAAAATGTATAAGAACTTTCTTTTTAGACTTAAGAGTATTTCTCTAAATACTATCTGAAAAGATGAGATTGTGCATAAGACTAGATATTTTATAACATACACACAGCATTGATCATTAAGTGAAACAGAACTTTACAATTTAATAAATGTAGGTTAACTTATATTGATTCACATCTCATGCTATATACTATACTTCTTGGAGGAATAATGGTATTTCCTATTTCTTAATAAAGAATAAATTTAATGTCTGTTAGCAAATGTTCAAAATAATCTATTAAATAAATATTGAACATATTCATCTTATATTGGAAGAAAGTAAACTTTTAAAGTTACATATTTAAAAAATAATCTTATGCAAAACCAGGTAAATTAGTTATTTAAATAAAACTAATACAATTCTGCCCTTTTTATTGATAAGAGATCACAATTCACATTAATTCTATGGGGTTTTTTTTGAGCAGGGTTCTCAGGGTTCTTAGGATTTATACAAGAATTTTTTCATTTCTATAGCACTAAGGGGTCACTTCTAACAAGTTAAGGAACCATGTCAGGTGCCATCGTTCAAATCCAGGTTGACCAAGTGCAAAGCAAACACCCTACCTGCTGTTCTATCATTCTGGCCCTCTTTAATTATTTTTAATGGAAAAAAGCATAAATTTAGAGGTTTATAGACTTTACAAAGTCTTGTATTGTGGGCAAAGGTTTCAATTTTTTCTGGGACTCTAGGTGATGGCTGTGTGCCTGATTGATTTGCAAACATGAATCTGGTCCACATGCTACACACATGCTACACACACTGTGCATTGTGTCCTCAGGGATTTCTAAATCCACAACAGACTCTGTGGTTTGACATACAGCTAGGTGTGTGCTATCAGTGCAACTAAAGTGTACAATCTCAGTAAACACACAACCAAGTGTGTGAGCACCATAGTTGTGCATGTAACTCCAAGTCATCACACCAATCACAAAGGGAACCAAGAGGAGGAGAAAGGCTGACAAAGACAGACAGGGAGACAAAAAAAGTGTGGGAAAGAGACAGAGAGATAGAGAGGGGGAGAAATTCTATTTTTCTTTATTGCTCCTGCAGCTTTGACAAAATAATCCCTTCTCTTCCCCTTGCCTTCATCTCTACTCATCTCCAAAAACTACTACTACCACTTTACACACATACACCTCCACAGACCTACATATAGTGCATACACACTTAGACTGCATGTAGCACATGCCCACACACCTACATATATATATATATATATATATATATATGAATGCACATAAACCCATACTCACACATACCCACACACAGGCATCCAAGGCTCACCTAATTGAGAACGATCTTGGTTATTACAGTCAGATAAAGTTCAGAAATGCAGTTAAATTTGAATTTCATATAAGGAATTATTTCTCAGTGTAACACTACCTCACATATCATATGAAACTTACTGATATTTAAACAATTTTTTAGTCTAATGTTTTTTTTTTCTTTTTGGGTCACACTTGGCAATGCTCAGGGGTTACTCATGGCTCTGCACTCAGGAATACTCTTGGTGTTGCTCGGGGGACCATATGGGATGCCAGGGATCCAACCTGGGTTGGCACGGTAAATTCCTTACCCACTGTACTATCGCTTAGGACCCTAAATTTATTTGGGTCATCTTATTTTTATGTGCTCCTTGAGGTGTTGCAGGTGTGGCTGTATGCCCTACTGCGTTAGCAGGTAGCAGAAAGGAGACAGGCTTGTCCAAACCCTAGGCTCTGCCCGTGGGCCCTGGATGATTGATGGTCCGTCATAGAAAAGACTGGGCCCCATGGAATGAACCCAGAGCCACAGCAGTGTCTAGCAAGCTACCCATGGTGTACTTGATAGGCCAAAAACAGTAACAATAATGGACCTCATTCCCAACTAATGGAGATGTTACTGGCGCCTGCTCAAGCAAATCGATGAACCACAGGAAGACAAGTGATACAAGTGATTTTTTGTCTGCTAAGTCTCTAAAACTGACCATAAATGGTACTTACTATACTATCTCTAAAAAAAGAATAGCAAAATAAAAAAGAAATACAAAAATAAAAAATAAAAAAAGAATAGCATGACAGAATGCAGCTGTGGAGAGAGAGAGAGAGAGAGAGAGAGAGAGAGAGAGAGAGAGAGACAGACAGACAGACAGACAGGCAGGCAGGCAGGCAGGCAGGCAGACAGATAGACAGACAGACAGAAAGACAGACAGAAGCCCAAAGCAGCAGGGCGATTCGGCTCCTACCTGGTCCCCACAGCTCGGTGCACTGCTCCTGTAGGGTGGGGCACATCCCCATCAAGCAGTAGCCTTCCCCATTTCGGCAAGGGAAGCCATTGACTCTGAATCTATCATCAGGGCAAAGGCCGGATTTGCCATTGCACATTTCCGGCAGGTCACACTCGTCCTTGGCTGGTCTGCACACGGAGCCAGCCTTCTTAAACTGCAGGGAATGAAAATGGAAAAGAGACTTTTTTTTTACTCCTGACTTACCCTAATAGCTTACAAATGTTAGTTTTATTTGGTCCTTTCAGCAAAGTCTTAAAAACATTCTCTTCCAGTTTATATTTACACGGTATAAGCTATAGGTATCATCTAGTGTATTGATTCTGTAAACCTTGGTCAATGACCTAAAGTTTTTAGCAAACAATATTTATTTCTTACTATCTAGTACAAATGCCAGGGAAATATTAATAAAAATATACAGAAGAAAATTAAGAAACATCTGAGATGCAAAGAATGAAGCGATTTCTCTTCTTATTGAATGCATCTTTGTCAAGATTTTCATGGAGACTTAAATATATACTTTTGTAATTTGTTGGAGTGAATCTTCTCTGTTAAGAAGTCAAGTTTACAAGCACCAGATCAGCTCTCTCTGAAATGTTCCCAGGCATCAAATTTCCTAACGCAAACTGCTTTGGTGCATGCTTGGCTATTTCTTCCCAACTAACTTTTCTCCAGGAATGATTTGTCTGGAGAGATAAACAATCAAATGCTCATTTAGTATGTTAATTCCTTGCATTCTATCATAGCAAATCTTGTCTCTATTTCCTTAAAAAACCTTACTATAACACACATTGGCATTCCTGTGAATCTGAAGAGGCCTGTGAAAAAGTGAAAGAATATTGCACCAGTTGAAGTAAGCAGGTATATTCCCATATCATCAAAATAATAATCTTGCAAAAACTGAATTGATGCCTAAAATATGCTCCAAATGCAGCCCTCTGCTAGAGACAGACTAACTTTCTACCAGTCGACAAATAAATCAGGTATACATGTTTTGTTTTTTTTATTACATATTTTTCTCTGTCTCTGTTTTTGGATAAATTTATGCTTTCTATTTATTTTAAATTTATGGATGGCAGATGGATGAGATAGTACAGCGAGTAAGGCTATACTGCCGTGCTTGGGCTAACATGAGTTTGATCCTTAACACCCATGTTGGCCCATGCACGGTCCTCTGAGCCCTGCCAGGAGTGATCCCTGAGCACAGAACCAACAGTAAACTCTGAGCACCCTGGGTGTGGCCCCAACCTCTACCCTCCAAATTGTATGTATGTGGGAAGGGATGAGACTCAGTGATAGAGCGCTTGCATGTGTAAAGCCCTGGGTTCAATCCCAGCACCTTTTATTTGGCACATTCCTTTCTGCAGTTGCCTGTTACATACCCCAACTTGGCGCACTATTTCTTACTTTATGGTACTCTCTGCATCTGACTCTTCTCCAAAACTTCATAAATCAAACTATTGTATTATAGTTAAGATCACATCAAATCTAATCTATGCACTACTTTCCAGACTAGTAGAAATCCTCACACTACTTTCCATTAAGACTCTTTGTTAGACTTCTTAACTCATCCAGCAGTTAAGATGTTAACTGCTAATTACAACTGTTTTTTATCTTTCATATTCTGGGGAAAAATATGGTAATTCAGGTTTGAAAGATGTGTGTTTGAATCCTGGATTTGCAATGGCTAAGACAATCATCTTAGAAAATGGATCTAGTTTTACTGAACATCTATTCCCTTGTCTAAAGTCCATTTTACAATACTTGGTGCAAAAATTTAGAAAAAACTGTTGTGGAATACATTACAAAGATCATATTGTAATAACCTGTATATTATGTTATTAAAAATAGTTACCATATCGTATTATTGATATGTCAAATACCAGTAACAATTATTGACCTCATTCCCATGACCTGATGGAATGGTTTGAGGCTCTTTATGTTCCTGGAGCAAGCAGATGCCCTTGGACTCTACTAGCATGTGACAGGATGTATGGAGATGTTACTGATGCCCGCTCGAGCAAATCGGTGAACAACGGGAAGACAAGTGATAAGTGATACAAGTGATATATTTAATCAAGCATTATATTTTTATCTGCCTCAGATATATGTATGTATCTGTATGTATGAAACATATGTGTTTGTTTCATATATGTAAAAATGTTATACAGATTTTTACATGTATATATACTTACATACATATACTTATATACACATAGTTTTTCTAAGGAGAAACAGTAGTTTCTTTGAGGTTAAAAAACTGCATTTAAGAATAATCTATCATAATGACTAATAGCTTTTAATAAACTCTTGTTAAAATCTAGTTTAGTACTCAAATTTCCTTCCTATTATTCTTTATTTCTTTCTTCTCTCTGAAATTAAAAAATATAAACACTGCCTATAATCTGGTATGACATCTGAAAATTTCTTCTAGAGTTAATGACCACTTCAAATAAACAAAACTATCAGATATGTGGCTGCATTTCCAGAGTTTCTTTTCAATACTTGTGGGGTTTTGAGGCTGACCTTTACTCCTTGGATCATGTATGATCAACGAGCTCAGGCATGTCTGACTGATAAGTTCTTATTTGGTTTTGTTTTTTAAAATCATATACTTGTTACCAAGCATTGTAGTTGTCTTATTGGAAAGGTGTAAAAAACTGAAAGGCTTTGTGTGATATGCACCAAAATTTACAAATCAATCATGAACAATAAAATAACATCTGTCCTAGTTGAAAGGGAATCGGTCCCTTGTCTCTTGATTTTTAGGAATCAATGCAACTAATAAAATTAATATAAAATATATAAACCTAACATTGAGTAATATGCAATGCTAGAAAGTAAAATATTAAGATAAACTTAAGGGGAAACTAAAAAACAATTCCCACAAAGAAATAGCACGCTTTATTTTCCAAGAATTTTATTCTAACATGGCTTAAAGGGTAAAGACAAGAAATCCCCCTCAAATTATTTAAAAATGAAAGTTAAGCAAAACAAAGGATTGTACAATAAATGATGAGATTTAGTCAAGGTATCTGGCAACATTAGAAGAAGCAACATGTAGTAGCAATAGCTTTACAACTTTACCTACTTGGATTTTGATATTTAGTGACTCTATTATTTTCTCATATTTTTCTGTTATGATTTCTATTTCTCAAAATCAAAATGAGATAATAGTCTCTCTCAAAAGGTAGATGGTAATCAAATAGTCTATACATGTGCAATATATGAGGAGGATTTTATTTTGTTATAGCATTTTTGTGTCAGAAAACCATCCACTCATCTATTATCCTTACAAATTCCAGATATTCATGCAAAAACAAATAGAAATCATAACCAAAAAAAAAATAAATAATAATCTTACCTGACATTTTTCACAGCATTCTCCTAAAAGCGCATTGGTAATGTGCTTTGATTTTACATGTTTTGGCATCACAGCAAATGTTGGTACATTCCTATAGAAAGATGTCATAAATACATAATGTGATTATTTTATTAAAATGTATTAATTGCATAAAACATAGAGTCTTCAAAGAACTTTCAGCAAAATGAAAGATAAGATAAAGTTTAACTCTAGAAATTAGATTTTGAATAACAGGTGGCTTATTGACACCTTTTCTATTTTTCTCTGCCTATAACATTAATATTGAAGTGATCTATTTTGTAAAATATAAGAGAAAACAAAAGGAAATATGGTTTCAAGCCAAATTTAATTAAATAGTTAACATGATTTACTCACGTTTTTTTGTACCTACCTAGTAATAAATTTTGTCCTAAAATATATGATAATAGTTTAAAATTTTATTTATCTATGTATTTTTGACATTTAATTCAACTCTGTATATTGCAATATATTATCTTCCTCTTTCCTGTCTTACTTCTGAGACATCAGCCTCAAACCTATCCTCTACCTGTTTAGATTCCGTAAGTGGAATGTTATATTTAAAGTTATAAAGTTTTAAGTTTAAAACTATTGTTGTAATGTTAAGTATAGGCTTCGTCTAGGAATGATATTCGCTCTTATAAAATGTACAAATTTGGGGGCTGGAGGGTTGGCACAGTGGCTAGGACGTTTGCCTTGCATGCAGCTGACCCAGGTTTGATCCCCAGCATCCCATATGGTCCCTGGAGCACTGCCAGGAGTAATTCCTGAGTGAAGAGCCAGGAGTAACCCCTGAGCATTGCCGGTCGTGCCCCCAAAAACAAATTAAAAAAAAAAGAATGTACAAAGTTTTGATCCTATTTTAAAGCTGCTGAAAAGCTGACTCCTAGGGAGCTTGGTAGTTTCCATGTTAGTTTCATGTTCAATATTAACAAGATGGGGCAAAATTTTGTGAAGATGCAGATACCAACATGGCGGGTGGAACTTAAAAGGAATATAAAGGGAACCCCAAAGGGAAATCAAGATGACCTATTAGCAACTCAGAAAGGGTAACCTGGCAAATTCCTACAAGGGAGCCATAGACACAACTTCACATTCAACTATTCATTCTACACAGTGTATCTTCTCGGCAACTCAAAAACCACCTAATCATTTTATTTTAGGAAGTGCTTGTACCTCAGGGGTCCCGCAGTCACAGTCTTCTCCCATTTCCACCAACTGGTTTCCACAGATGGGGGGTAGATATGATATCTGTAGGCAATGGAGCATTAAAGAGGCAGTTTGATGATTTATCTTCAAAGAACTTGTCATAGCTGACCCGGCTGCAGGAACTAAAGTCTGTAGGGATATAGAAGCTGTAAAGAGAAGGAAGCGAAAATGGAATGCAGACTTGCTGAACGTGTATTCAGTACTTTCAGACAATAGCTACGATGGAGCCCCAAACCAACAGATCTCATGTAGTCCACTGACAGCTGCTAAATTATCTCATGTGTGTGTCCACTTAAAATAGCTCATTTCTGTGGACACAAACATTACAGGTAAGAGAAAATAAGGTTATATCTCAAGTAGTCGGTAGGCTGCTGCCTAGTAAAGCAAAAATGCTTCTCCAAATAATCATATTCAAGTGTCGGTTATTTTGGTCGCGGGTTCCTAAAAGTAATAAACTTGTTTTTATTTACATGACTAAAAATTTGTTTTCTTTTAACAGAATCTATTTCACAAATAATCATAAAAGCTAAACATAGTGATATTTAAGAGAAATAACCTAAGATGTTGCATGCAGCCAGGGGCGTACTGTGGAAGGGAACGAGGGACAATGTGGAACTCATGTAAGCTGGGAGAGGGAAATCGTAAAGAGGAAATGAACGTGTTAAGGGATTGTGGGATTTTCAGAAACAAAATTGCCTAACCACTTTACCTGAGGTAAGACAAGAATGTGTAACCTGTTCCCATAATCTCTTCCTTCATTCTCCTGTGAGAATTTCCAGTCCTTTCCACATCAGAGATAATATGTTTAAACTGTCTTGGGAAAACAATTCATGTTACAACAGGGATAATGCTCATTCATGGCTATGTCTAGAGCTGTTATATAATCAATTAAAAGCGTAACCATGTTGCTGAAGGTGACATGAAAGAGGGGCACAGCCCAGTTATCCAAAACAGTGGCAAATAGCACAGCCACAGAAAGTCTCACCTTAATGCTTTGTCCATCACACATATTGTAGAAGGGCACTTGCAAACGTAGGAGTCATGAAACATTCCGAAGTTATGGCCCATTTCATGGGCCATTGTGCCTGCAACTCTCAGCACATTGTCACTGTGATCCTGAGGGTGGAAATGGGACAAAAGATGCTCTCGTTTGCAACTGAATTGTTACAAACATTTAACTACTTTCTTGCCACCAGGCAGACTAGAGATAGACTGAAACTTCAGCCTTCTAACTGTATTATTTCCCCATATCTTTCTGTCTGTACGTATGTTACTGTTTCATCCCACTGACATCAACCTGGAAAATTTATAGTTAGATAGGGTATTGTAAATGGGAAAATTGTTTGCCAAAATATTCTCAAAATATTTATTTGTTTCAATGCAAAGATTTTAATGATTTTCTTGTTTGAGGTTCCTTTAAAATAAGCATATGCTATCGAAATAGTTATTTTTAATATCTTAATTTCCTTCTGGGATAACTTCCATTCTCTATTCCTACTCTCTAAACATAAGCCCCATACTTTTAATATTTTGTTTTATTTTGGTAGCATTCTCCCAAACAGTGCTCAAGTACTCAGAGTGCCTAAAATACAAGAGTTGTGTGGGGATTTTATTTATTATTATTTATTTCAAACAGGTGTGGCCTCAAAACCAAATAAATATGTAAAAATTTAAAAAGGATAAGATAGCTAAGATAGCCCTGTTGAATGTGTTTAAGCTGCACTAGAACACTAGATATTATCAAACTGTGTGAGAAATTTCAGAAGGGAGTGTTGGACACCAAAAATTATGAATGCCAACGGTTCCAGTGACAACAATGTCCAAATATTGGTACTTTTGTGGCAGTTGTGGTATGAAAACATACCACAGCCACCACATTAATTTCTTCAAACATACCACATTAATTTCTTCAGTGTCTCTTTTGAGACACTGAAGAAATAAAATATTCTTATTAAACTTTATTGGCGCTTTGAGCTTATTGAAGAAATTAAACAATCTTCAATGAGCTTGACAGATTCATAGTAGGTGAAAAAATAGATTCAGTATATCAAAAATATCAAAAGGAATTACCTAAATGGAAACACAAAATAAAAATAGATTAAAGCACACACAAGTAGGAGAGGACAAACATTTTGAGAGGCAAAACAAACGGTTGTATAGAGTTGAAATACTGCAGGGGTTAAGGCACTTGCTTTGCACATGCTTGACCTGAATTAAATCCCTGAAGCTACATTTGGTCTCCTGAGCAACACCAGGAATGATTCCCTAAGTGCAGATGCAGGAGCAAGCCCAGAGCATCACTGAATATGGCCTAAAATAAATAAATAAATGAATAAATAAATAAAATAAGCAAGTGGCTTAATTTATTTGTATATGCCTACACTACATATACATATGCACACACATATACATATATACACACATATACACACATACACATATGCAAATATATATATACATACACATGCATATGCATACATATGCATACATATACATATGTGCATATGTATATACAAATGCATATGTACATATATGCATATATATAAACATGCACATACATATACATGTATACATGCATATACACATATACATATGTAAGTGGACTCTCAGAAAAGAAATGAGCAGAGCAAATGAATGCATAGAACATAATAAAATTAAAGAAAAATATCACAAGTGTAAATCATCACAACATCTCAATGATACAAGTTTTAAAAAATCCCAGATAATTAGAAATAATTTTAACTGCATAAAATGCAAATACATAGGTCAGGCGATACATGGACCAGGAGGCCTTGTCAAAGGTGGAAATTGCCGCAAACGTGTGGGAGTCAGAGTTTAGGTAGGACAGAGAAGGGAACGGTGTGCTAATAATTGTCTAAAATCAACCTAGAACTGAGCATTGAATACTGGCGGAAAGATACGCATGATGGCCTCTGAATGTATGTATTATAGTCCACAATGTGTAGGAGAGGGAAGAGAGAGGAAGAGAGAGAGAGAAAGAGAGAGAGAGAAAAGAGATAAAGAACCTGCCATAAAGGCAGGCTATGGAAGGAGGGAGGGGATCGGGGACATTGGTGGTGGGAAATGGGCACTGGTGGAGGGATGGGTGCTGGAACACTGTATAACCGAAACCCAAACATGAACATCTTTGTAATTGTATGTCTCATTATGGTATAATAACATATTAAAAAACGCAAATACACAAACACAAACATCTTGGATGTACTAAAACAGTACATAGAAGGAAGTCTATAAGATTAATGCCATATTTAACAAGAAAAAAATCCTGATAAACAAACCAAAATTTTTCTATAAGGGCCAGAGAGACAGTACAGTGGATAAAGTGCTTGCCTTGCATGCAGTAAATATAGGTTTGATCCTGGTAACCCCCATGTGAAACCCTGAGCACCACCAAGAGTGATCCCTGAGTGCAGACACAGTCATAAGTCTTAAACACAACCAAATGTGGACCCCAAATTAACCAAACAAATACATATTTTTTAAAAGTAAAGTTCATCTTTAAGTTAATAAAGAACAAATTAAATACAAAATAACCAGGATTAATAAGATAAGCAGAAGTATAAGCAGAAGAATTAAATCTAAGATAAGCAGAAATATAAGATACGGCATAAAAATACAAGATAATAAATCATCTTAAAAAAGGAAAATCAATGAAGCAAAGACTATTCCTTTGAGATCAATAAAATCAATAGTTTATACCAAACTTATCATGGTAAAATAAACAGCTTATCACAAATGAGAGAGGGAATATAGCTACAGATTCTAAAGATATTGAAAAGGACATATGGGGATATCATTAAAATATTGTCAGCGTAAATGAAAATGTATATCAAGTTAAAACCCTTCACATATACACATACATAGACATGCATGACACACACAGGCACACACAAACCCATATATAGCACTACAGTCTTACTGAGAAATTACATCAAATATTGTAGGAAAGAATAACATCACTTTACTGAAATATTCCAGAAACAAAGACCTGAGGAGTTGGGAACAAATGTCAGCAGGTTAACCCTGATATTTACTCTAGTAACAAAACTTAAAGAACACATTGTAGGTAATATCTTTGAGAACATCAATATGAAATCCTCCTACAGTTTGGGTTTTAAATCCAGAAATATATAACAAAACATGTCACATCACGTCCAGATTGCATGTACCCAGAGTATGTAAGACTGATGCAGGTTTTGAAATTCCATCAATGTTAGTTACCATGTTAGAAACTAAAGGAGAAAAAATACTCGATCTTCTCAACAGGCTCAAGAAAAACCTTCCAGACTGGATCTGCAGAATCATCAGATTATAGTCAAACAAACCTGGACAATGCCAACAGAATAGTAGGGAGAACACATGGTAGACATGAAAGCAAGGCCCACAGTCGTGCCAGAAAGTTCTGTTGACCTGGAAGAAAAAAAATGCATAACTGTAACAGCTGTTCAACTGAAGTTGTAACTATAAAATGCATTGGCAGAAAAATTTACATTGTGAATCAAACTTTAGCAAATGTTCTCAGCTCTGCAATTTGCTTAAATCTTCATGATTTTTAATATTTTTATTGATTTTTTGTGGGGAGTGCAGGGGACTCCCAACTAGTGCTCAGGGAGTTCAAGGGGCTCCCCCCAGCGCACTGTCATCCAAGCTAGATAGGCAAATGCAGGCTGAGCATGTGGTTCTGCTCAAGGCCTGCAGTGCTCAGGATCACCAGTCACACACAGCCAGGGTCGGGGCCCATCAGGGGCTAAGGCAATCTTTAACAACATGTTCTCATATCACCCGAAAAATAAGTATCAGGTATAATCGCCGGCAATATCTCATTATTTATTCATGCTTATTGTATTTTCTTTGTCTTTTTTTTTTTTTTTTTGGTTTTTGGGTCACTCCCCTTGGTGCTCAGGGCTTACTCCTGTCTCTGTTATGCTCATGGATCCCTCCTGGCAAACTTGGGGAGCCATATGGGATGCCAACAATTGAACCTGGGTTTGCAGCGAGCAAGACAAATGCTCCACCCGCTGTTCCATCACCCTAGCCCCACTTACTGTATTTTTCTTTATGGAAGTCATCCCTTGTACAAAATAATGGGGGAGCTTCTATCCTGATAAATGTTTTCCTTTTTGAATTCTTTTTGGACATTATTATTAATGTTGATAATAATATTATCATAATGTTTTATTTAAATTTATATTCTGTTTATTTTTATATTTATTCTATTTTTGTTTTAGTATAGTTTGCTAAGGATTTGGAGTTAGGGCTCACTTTGAAAATATACTCTGAAATATGCTTTTGAAACATTTATCTTATTAAAGAAGATTTTGAACCATTTGTGTTTGCTTTCATTTTTTACTTTTTTAAATCAATTTGTAATAATCCCTTGTATTTACTTTTATTATTTAATTTCTTTCAAGATCCTGGCCCTGTCTGTCTTTGGACATTGACATTTGTAAAGCAATATAGCATTTGGGCCACACCTGTTTTGCTCACGGTTTTACTCCTGACTCTGTGCTCCAGAATCATTCCTGGAGGTACTCAGGGGACCATATGTAGAGGTGGGTTGTAAGAGGGGTTGACTGTTATAACGACAAGAACCTGACCTACTGCACTCTTTCTAGTCCTCCTTTTGATATTTTTTATTCTGAACTACTCAAGAAATCTACACTTGGTAATCAGATTAACATTCTCTGTCTCTTGCTAGCTCTCTCTCTCTCTCTCTCTCTCTCTCTCTCTCCTCTCTCCTCTCTGTCATATATTTGACCACTTGCTTACAATTTTAACTCTATCATATTACTTTAAAATATGGGGATATATCAGAGTATGCATGGCCCTGGATCCAGTCTGGTAAGAATTAAATCCTCTACTATCTAGTACCGTGAGAGCAAGGAAACTTGTTGTCTCTCTACAAAAGTGCTATGCCCCATAGTGTTCTCTGGAGTCTAACTCACCTTTCAAAATTAAGGAATTGTAGCAGCTATTCTTCCAAGATAACCCCCAGTGAACCAGTCTTGCAGTGTTCGCATCCTGTGTAGTTCCTTCTCTTGCTCTGAATTGGGCCCAATGACCTGTTCTTTACCAGAAGAATATACCAGAAGTGATGTGGTATGTTTCTTTCTTGAACTTCTTAGAATGCTTCTTATGGACAAAGATAACCACCTTGCAGAGTGTACTGACACAAGACTGCCATGGGGAAAGAGGTTCAAGCTAACCAAATAAGGGATTGTACATGACTGTCTACCTTTCTGCTCCGGCAAGACCAAATAGGTGAAGAACCTTATAGCAGAAGTTTAGAGCTAATTTATTAAGCAGAGGTAGAGAACTGATACCACATGTTTGTTAACTCTGACAGGTCTATGGTACTTATTTCTTCTGATGCCTGCTTTTTCCTTGGGAAATAAAGATCCAGTAATTTTCAGTCAATGGGGGCTGCCGTTTTCCACATCCGGACTTCCCTCTCATCACAACTCCACCCAGCAGACCAGACTATCACAGCCCGGATCATCGACACCCACCCTGCAGCATTTTTTTTTCAATCGGCCAGGTATGCTGAACCAGAGACTCTCAGACATGGGACAGAGCTGCTCCTTGCTCTCCCTGTGCCCAGCTGCTCATGAGGTGCCCGGGAGGCATGGCGGGTTCTAGCCCTGGCCTGCCACCCCAGCATAGCCTCACAACAAGCCAGACGACCTCCCCAACTCCATTGGGGCTGCCATTTTCCACACACGGACTTCCCTCTTGTCACAACTCCACCCAGCTGATCAGACTATCACAGCCCGTCTCATGCAGCCGCTAGCTGCGCGGTTCATCAATAATTGCTTTATTTAGAGGTGACTACAAGAGTATTTCACCTGCAGGCAAGCCTGGCAAGCTGCTCGTGTCGTATTTAATATGCCAAATACCAGTAACATTTATATTAGGTCATTCCCATGACCTAATATAATGGTTTGAGGCTCTTTATGTTCCTGGAGCAAGCAGATGCCTTTGGGTTCTACTAGCATGAGACAGGACATATGGAGAGATTACTGGTGCCAGCTCTAGCAAATAAATGATCAATGGGAGGATAGTGATAGTGAATTTTCAGTCATTATTTGCTGCTTCGAGCTTCAAATTATCCAGCAGTTTTCTTGATTAGCTTGGAGGCAATTACTCAGTGGTCTGAGTCTGGCGTCATAGTCATTATATTTACGTCCCTCTTTTTTAATCACTCCAATAATATGGTAAAATGTTGGGTTAGAATAAATAGATCATTCACATTTTCTTAAACCTTGAAGTTTGTCTTCATTACCATTTAAAGTGAATATGGTTATTTTAAAACTCAGATAGAAGTCAGAAATAGAGCACAGCTATGTAAAAGGAGGCCCTGGGTTTAATATCAAGCCTTGAAAATAGTAAAAATAATAAACAGAAATAATAAATTAACTGAATTTAGATCCTTTCCATTATTTAAACCTATATTTTTCCCTTTCTGTATTACCAATAAAGACAGAAAACTTACGAATCATGGCCAAATGTTTAGCTTAAAAAGCATATTTAAGGTAATCTGAATCAGAACTTTAAAATTATTTATTCCCTGTGATGGAGAGATAGCTCAGTGGTCTGGAGAATATATTGTGCATGCAGGAGGCTGGATTTTATCCCGGTACCACATGGTCTCCTATGCATTGCCAGGAGTAATCCCTTGAACACAGAGCTAGAAGCAACCCTGAGCTCTGTAAGTTTAGCCTTATCCCTAAAAAAAAAAAAAAAACGCAAAAACTTAAATTTTTTATCTATAAACCACTTTATCTAACCTTATACCTTTAGGTACCACTAGTTTGCTGAGGTTTGTAAAGAGTTTATGCTAAATCCCATATGGAGTTAAAAAAAAAAAAGAGAGGATCAGTACATACGTGATTAACTGAGCGACATCATGGCGTTTTCTTCTTGGAAGGATACTCCCCCTCCATTTAGAAAAATTGTCCAAGGTAAAGCTTGCATTGGGCGTTATTTTGATCTTATCCTCATCATTCCATATTTCCATTCCAACTAAAGCCACGTGAGTATTTAGCTTTTTTATAAAGCTGTCCCAAGAAATAAATGGCAAAGCAATGATTCACAATGTCATTGTGAACTATTTTAGAATATTTGGTAATGCTTTTATGTGTTTTTTGTCTGCATCAGAGATTACAGCAGGACCTCATAATTGCAAAATAAGCACGACACCATTAAGCTACTGATCTGAATCTCTGGCTCGACATTATGTAACTTTTTATAATATTAATGTACTGTAAACCTCCAAATTTATTTGTAACAGCATTATAAAAAATTTCCTTCCAAGCATGATTGTGAAAAGGATTTTATCATCTCTTTTTGCAAACACAAGATTCCAACTCATAAGCCAAACAGGTACCCTGATGTATTTTAGGCCTGCAAACTATGTTTTGTTTGTTTTTTGAGTAGAGATCACATTGAAATCACTCTTTGTGAGATTGCTTGGAAAACACTATACATTTTTCACTAACCAGTCATTATTACAATGTCACTTTAGCATATTTGTTCATGTAATCAATAACATTCTCATCACGGATTTCAGTATAAGCAATGCTGAATTGCCGCTGATTAGAAAACTAACATATAGAGGGTGAGGCACATACTTTGCAAGCAGCCAGTCCAGGTGGGAACCCTGATACTACCTATCCCGGGTACCACCAGCACAGTACCAAGTACCTAAGCAGGTATCCCTGTACCTAAGCACAGTGCCAAGAGTAAGCCCCGAGCACAGTCAGTTTTGTCCTTCTAATCCCCCAGAAATAGAGGAAAATAACATACTGCACGAAAAAGGACAAAAGCCTTGAATCTGTGAGCCACTACACAATGAGTAATCCTCTAAATCTTAAGCCTAAACTGCTTCAGATTATCTACAATGAATATAGAATAAAATTATAAAATATTAAATATGCTTAGACATTACAGGCTTACTTTAAAAATAAGTATTACTTGCTATTATAGTTTATTTGACTGCAAAGTGTTAATCGAAGTGCACAAACTTCTATTTAAAAGAAGAATAAATTTGGGCTAGACCCATAGTGCAGCAAGAAGGGCATTTGCCTTACAAGCAGCCAACTCATGTTCAATCCTCGGCATCCTACAAGTTCCCCCAAGCACTACCAGGAGTATTTCCTGAGTGCAGAGCCAGAAAAAAACCTCTGGGCTTGCCTGGGCATGGCTCCAAACCAAATCAATAAATACACAAAATAAAAATAATAAAGTCTTAAAATTTCCCATAACATAGAGGGACCAGAGAGTGAAGTTAGTCAGGAGGAAAAGGATAATACAAAGCTATTGTTCTTACATGTGGAACTATCTTTTGCTTTTATCTCTGGTTCCACTTCTTGATTCTCTCTCCGGGCATGCATTTATTTTTCATATTCCATGTAAACTTATTTCACTCATAATTGATAACTTCCATCTCGCTAAATTTAACACTCAGTCCTCACCACCATTTAACATTATTGACCATCCCTCCTTTTGGTAGGTTTCAACTTGAAATATCTTAGACTCCTCAATAGCTTTCTGACTTATGAAGAATAGCAAATGCTTACATATGCCCACTGGACCATTAGATTTCTGCCTCCTCCACTTATTAGGTGCTATCTTCTCACCCACTTTGCCTGGTGTTCTCTTTTTCAGCCACGACAGCCATTCCATTGTCCTCCAAACAAGATCATCTCTGTTCTATCAGCAGATTTTCTGCCTCCTTACCCCTTTTCTTCGGGTTCCTGCTCAAATGTCATCCTATTAGCAAAAGCTTCTCTGTTTCCCATGTCAACCAAGATGAACTTCAATCTCTGACTTATTTTTGCTCTGCTATGTTCCTGTATAGCACGAATTACCATTCTACATACAACTTATTTCATTTATTTGTTATTGTCTTCCTGAATAGAATGTCTACTCCTTGGAGGAAAAAAGATGTCATCCTTGGAGGGCGCAAAGTACATCTCAAAAATATAGCCAGTTCTGTGGGTTCATTAAGAAAGTGTGTATGATCTTTGTGTAAAGAATATGTATGTAACTGATCATGAAATTTACTTTGCGTTTCTTTCTGGGCCATAGTCAGTGATACTGGCCTGTAGCAGGGCTTACTACCACTGCCGGATGTGTGCTCAGACATCACTCCTGGTGGTTCTCATGGAAACATATGAGGCGAGAGATTGAACTAAGGTGAACAAGTGCCATGCCAGCTGTATTCTTTCCCACCCAGTGGAATATACTATTATTTTCCATTCTTCCTGGGTAATTTGCCAAATATTACAAAATAATTTACTCATCTTAACTAAGCAGCTTAACCATGTATGCAACAAATAAGAATTTATCAATTAAAATTTTATTAGAAGGAATCCTAGAATCATTTAAAAAAGATTTTTGGGAATCATATGATAGTCATATGTAAAGGAATGAAACAATAGTTATATAACTGGCCTTGAAATCAAACCAACTGAATTTTAAAACTACCATTTTAAATTTTTTTGTATTGACCTTTTAATTGGCTCTAAAATATTTTTAGAAAATGCTCAGCTTAGCACTGTCAGAGTAGTTTTGAATATTAAGTGAGATAATGAATATGCAAGATGTTTCTATGTTCACTTGTATCGCTTGCCTTCCCGTTGTTCATTGATTTGCTTTAGCAGGCCCAGTAACATCTCCATTCATTGGTAATGAGGTTCATTATTGTTACTGTTCTTGTCATATCGAGTACACCATGGGTAGCTTACCAGGCTCTGCCATGGCTCTGGTTTCATCCCAGGGGGGACCAGTCTTTTCTATGTCAGACCATCAACCATCCAGGGCCAAAGGGGCAAAGCCTTAGGTGGTAGACAAGCCTGTCTCCCTGTCTGCCACCTGCTGGCGCAGCCGGGCACTGCAGCCACACCTGCAATACCTCAAGGGGCAGAAGCATCTTACTGGTTTTCTTTTTTTATTTTTGTCAATTGCTCTCTACTGGGATTTTTTCAAGTATTTTATCATTGAGGTTTGGAAAACAAGATCATTCTGTGTGTGTGTGTGTGTGTGTGTGTGTGTGTGTGTGTGCGCACACACTCGCCATACCTAACTGTGTTCAGGTTTACTCATGGCTCTGCAATTAGAGATCACTCCTGGTGGTGAGGAGTAAACTAGGACTGGTCACATGCTGTATCTCCCTAGTTTAAAGCACCAAATATATATTAAAGAGGTGAGTGAAAAAATATTCCTCATACAATATTGATATTTAATTAAAAGACAAAAATTGTTGGTAACTTCCAGCACCTGCCTGAAACAATACCAGTGATGATTCTTTTTCTGCTCAGTGCTCATTCATGGAGTTATTCAATGACACTTCCTTAAAATTATTCTAATTACATTCAATAAAATATATCTTACCATATTAACATAATTGGTCATCTCAAATACCCGCTTTCTTATTTCCTCTGGATCTTGGTTATATTTTTTAAACTGGAAAATAAGCAAGAAAACATGTGAGTTTTGACATTAATGAATGTAACAGAAGGTTTTCAAAATATATTACAAAAATAATCATATTATATTACATAATATAAGTTTATGTTACTTAACAGTGATTAAAAATTAAGACCAGTTATAAAAATCAAAGCTCAAAAGTGAGAAACAACCTGCTTTGTTTTATTTCTCTAGCTCCGTTACATAAGGGTTTAGGAGATAACTCAAGGTCTTGGGCATAGACTTTGCATGCAGGCAATCCAATCCATCACCACATGCTCCCTGAGCACTGCTGAGAACAAGAAACCCCAAGCCAAGAATAACTCCCAGAACAGCAAGATAGGGCCTCAAATCAAAACAAAGCAAAAAACTTTTTAAGGACTTTAATGGTAGAGATGAACTACTAATTAGTAAAATGTTCTAAGGAATTATTCAGATAGAGTCTGTTATATACCATGATTTCCAATTCTGTGCAAAATAGACCTTATTTATAAAGGATTATAAATAGCAAATGCTTAGGTATGTAAGAGAGAACAAAGCTTTGTTCTAAATTAAACAAATTAATCTTCGCTTTTTAAAATTTCTTTTGAGATAACACAGGGAGATGTCAGGTTTGGAAAAAGCCAATATGTAAAAATGAAATAAATTCTTTTTCTTTTCTGTGTTGCTGTGGGTTAATAGTGAGCTGCGCTCATGGCTTATTTCTGGTGGTGCACTCGGGTTTCAGTCTGGCAGACCTCAGGGATCATGTGATTTATAAGGTAAGTCTCCTACCCACTTCATGCTATTTCTCTGTGTATTTCTCTGACCATAAAAGTAATTCTTATGAAAGATCAGCAATAAATCATACTTTTAAATTAGCTTTTTCATATTTCATTTGTTAATCTTTTAATATTTACCACTTACTGATAGGCATAAATTCAAATTTACCAATGATTTCTCTACTTAACAAGAGCCAAATGACAAAAAAAGCTTAATTGGAAACTATTTGTAGCTTTTAAGATAGAAAGAAAGGAGCATTATAGTACAAAAACTAATTTATGAATATTACTAATACATTCTTAAGAAGAAATATTAGTCTAATATCTATCAACTTATTTTTAGTTCAGAACATTTTATAAGATATAATAACATATTCATAATTTTTATAAATGGATCCACATATTTAAGATCTCACATAGTGAATAGGCTAATCTAAAACATTTTATTATCTGATATAATTACCTCACCATTATCCAATACCAAATAATATTCGATGTATTTCTTATTTTTCTGAGCTTTCCGATCATTCAATTTCTATAAAAAATATAAAAACTAAAATTATTAGGCAGCACTTTTTCTACAAACATTATTCTTTTATTTGAAACATAATTTTATGAGCTCGGTGGAAAGAAAGAGAACTACAGATTGAAAAGACAATATTAGAGTTTTAACTTTAACACCAAAATTATCCATAGCCAAGGTTCAGAATGTTGAAACTGGAAAAGAGAAATAAAATTTTTTTCTAGTCCTTTTGTTTACCAAAATGTTTAATGACTGCACATCTAATCAACAGGTGTATGGAACTAAAACCAATGTCCTTGGATTTTGGAAGCCAAGACACTCCCATTCTCTTGCCTTGATCTAGGAAACATTCATCTCTGCATTCTCCTAATGTTTTTCCTGAGTCAAGCTTTGTTTTTTTTTCCTGTGAAAGTCCCCCACCTTTACCAAGGGAAGGATGCAGGCATCCTTCAGGCATCCAATGAGTTAGCCTGCCTTCCTTCCTTCCTTCCTTCTTTCCTTCCTTCCCTCCTTCCTTCCCTCCTTCCTTCCCTCCTTCCTTCCTTCCCTCCTTCCCTCCTTCCTTCCTTCCTCCTTCCTTCCCTCCTTCCTTCCTTCCCTCCTTCCCTCCTTCCTTCTTCCCTCCTTCCTTCCCTCCTTCCTTCCCTCCTTCCTTCCTTCCCTCCTTCCCTCCTTCCCTCCTTTCTTCCTTCCTTCCTTCCTTCCTTCCCTCCTTCCCTCCTTCCCTCCTTCCCTCCTTCCCTCCTTCCTTCTTCCTTCCTTCCTTCCCTCCTTCCTTCCCTCCTTCCTTCCTTCCTTCCCTCCCTCCCTCCCTCCCTCCCTCCCTCCTTCCTTCCTTCCTTCCTTCCTTCCTTCCTTCCTTCCTTCCTTCCTTCCTTCCTTCCTTCCTTCCTTCCTTCCTTCCTTCCTTCCTTCCTTCCTTCCTTCCTTCCTTCCTTCCTTCCCTCCTACCATTTCTTTCATTTGTTTTGAGGCCACACCCGGCAATGCTCAGGGGTTACTCCTTTCTCTGCACTCAGGAATCACTCCAGGTGGGCATGGGGACTGTATGGGATGCTGATGATGGAACCGAGTCGGCTGCATGCAAGGCAAGCACCATATTCTTGGTATCTCTCCGGCCCCATCCAGTCAATTTTCTTCTCAGTACTGCTGGGGATCTCTCTCATCTCCCAAGCATCCCTATTTTCTGTTGCTTTTATTCAAAAGAAAATAAAGAAGACAAAACAAAAACACATTTCATAGTGGGTGATCCCTTTGAAAAGTAGCATATACTTTTCTCCCCAAATAATAAACCATCAAAATTCATTCTGATCTATTTCTCTAAAGACATGTCCTTTAGCAAGTGACTATCTTGTATTCACCACATCAGATGACTAAAGGGAGACATTTAGGTATTATCTAACCAAAAATGTGGTCACCTCCTATCTCACATGGAAGCTCTAAGACACTCTCTGTGCAGTAGGATTATAGAAGTAAAATAATCATGGTCTTCCTGCTTAAGGAATTGACTCAGAGTCCTACCCTACAGGATATTCTCTGTGTAGGCTTATTCTAGAATTTAGGACACAGGACTGGGGGAAATGTTTCTTTGGGATGGGGATAGACCAATTGTTTCCTGTAAAACGTTTCCTTTTAGAGAAATTTTAATTGACTACTTTTTATGGCGATATTATGTTCAAAACTTCTTTTAATCCTTAACTAATAATACTAATAATAGCTTATGTATAAGTACCATAATAAATCATCTATGTGCAGCAATGTTTTAGTGTCTTTACAGTCTGCTAATTTAATAATGACTGTAAAGTGTCAGTCCTTTGTCATTGTAAAGATTAGACCCAGGACTACTAATATGGAATTCCTGAGTATATAACCAAGGAAATCTAAAGATATACATACAACCAGACTGGAAATAGGAGGAACCACTCCCTGCCGATATCCATGTACCCAGGAAATATCATCCATTCCACAAGAGCTGTTTGTCTTTTCCGCTGGGTCATGTTTGAAGAGAGCATGCTCCTGTTCATCCATATTTGTGGGGCCTAAAGGTTCAATGAAGTAGCTTTGGTCACCCTGACTGAAGTAGCCCCTGTAAAACAAGTTGTTTCATCCTTCTTAAAATTATTCATTTTAGTGTTATAGACTCACTACTCTGGAAAGACACAAAAGCCTAAACATTCCAAATGTATGGCAGTAGAACACTATATAAGCTACTGCTAGAATTTTATATAAACTACTTTTCTTGTTAGCAAAACTAATCTTCTCTTTGAGGATATGAATCCTGCAAGGGCATGAGAAGGATCAGGGAATATTAGTGGAGAGAAATTTACACTGGGGTGGGATTAAGCACTCTGATTCTATTACATATCAGTTGCTGTGAACGGAAAATTACTTAAACTCATATAGTCTCAGTTTGCCCATAGATAAAATTATGTACATAATAAAGCCTACCTAGAAAGAAGGTTATAAATAATGACAGAGAAAATATGTGGAGCTCTATTCAACAAATATACATTTTTCTCAGTTGTCTCTACAAAAGAACTATGCTAAGATTCATTTAACCAGTATCAAGAGAATATAAGAGATCAGCAGTTTGTTAACAACAGGCTATGTCTCTCTTTTCAAGGTGCTTACACTAAGTGAGGAAGATGGATATAGGATATAGACAAATTATCACTTTGATATTATATATATATATAATATGACATATGTAGTATATGTTTTAATTATATACATGTTATATATATTCATTAATCTTTTAATATTTTTCACTTACCAATAAGCATAAATTCTAATTCATATATATTATATATGGCTCAAAGGCTTATCTAGACTGAATTAAATACATAAAATCAGAAAATAAGGTTGACTGTGATGAGAAAATTTAAGTAGTTTGTTTATTGCAATGGTCTGTAAAAATATTGTGGTCAATCAACTAAATTTTGGTCAGAGAAAGAGAATGTAGAATGAAATCTCAAGAAATACTTAAAATACAGAGACTGGTAATGAAAATGGTGTTAAAAGATGAACAGTCATCAGGAATCAATTTTCTGGTTGAGCAAGTAGTTGGTTAATTATAAACAGTCATTGGGATGTAAAACAAGAAAATAACACTAAATGGAGAAAATCATTAAGTTTGTTTTGGGATATACCAATATTGGGATTTCAGTAAGATGCCTAGGTATTAGACAGAAGTAAGAAAAAGCAGGAATATTATCAAATCTGGGCCTCAGGAGAGTTAATTTACTGTATACCACAGATGGTGTGGTACCATTAAATGCAGAAAGTAAACGTAGGCATGTATGAGAACATTTCAGAATCTTAGAGTGAAGAAAGTTGATGGCAAAAAATGTCCATTTCATAATAATTCTAACACTTGAGTCAGGGCCGGGGCATAGGGCTTGCTGCCTACCTACATTGTAAACCACCGCCGGGAGTGATGCCTTCACCCCAAGGAGGCCCTGAACACAGCTGAGTTTGGCTTCCCAAATAAAACAAGAAAAAAATTCTGACTCTAAAACTGGTGCTTTAAACAGTATGTTTTGAAATCAAGGAAGCATTAATTCTGCAGGTGGCAATTTATAATCTATTTTTAAGAAAAGCTATTTCCTTCCTGCCTTCCTTTCTTCTTTCATGTTCTTCCTTTCTTCCTTCCATTTTCTTTCTATTTACTTTCTCCTCTCTTCTTTGAAATGTCTTATTTTAATAGTATATAGAATAATCTGCAGTCTATAATGTAATTAGTTATGTAGCATATCATATATGACATTCATCATGTTTATTAAAGAACTCTTCTCACCATCACAAGGACATAACTAGTCATGAAAACTTACCTTAAGCCCCTACATGTGCTGATGCTGGCATCAGAAACCTTTTCGTTTATCAGGTGTCCTTGGTAATAACAATCATCCTAAGGGAAGAGAAAGGGGAATGTGAAGGAAAGTGTGTGTATATTATAGACCCACTGCTAAATAGCATTTGAAATCTTGAAAGAAACTTTTATATATATATTGTAATATGTATTATATATAGATTATATATAATGTTTAGATAAAACATGATTGTATATAATTCTTAATAAACATTTTATGTGAAATAGTCACCTTTTCTTATATTTTTATTGTAATTGAAACAATATGGGCTTTAATAAGGTTAGCATTTGTCCTTTAAGTGTAAAAATTTATTGCATCTCTGTTGGGGATTGCTGCCAGGGTCCCCGACAGTCTCGGGAAGCGAGTTCCCTTCTACCTCGGAGCCGGCGGGGAATGGATGAAGGCTCAGGAATCTGATGCAGTTTTAAAAGGGCTTTACTATCACAGGATCCAATATACAATCCAAGAGCAGGGGAAAACCTCCGGACTCTGGGTTCCCAGCTAGGCCCCAGCCAGCTGTAGGCCAAGATGGCTGCCACCACGTGTTGAGGCCCAACAGAGAATGGAGAGGACGGAGAAGCAAAACACCAAGGGAAGCCGAAATGGAAAAAGGGGGAAAAAAAGAGAGATTCTTTCTTCTTACAGCTTATTTTATAGCTAGGAATCCCCCCAAACTCCCCAGAGATGAAAACAGGAAAATAGCTATATAGAAATGTAGCAACTTCAGGGAGCCCATCTGGCTGTTTACAAGGACCCAGAGCTAATTAAAAGCCTCCTAGCAGAGCTGGGAGAAGCTATAAGCTAAATGTAACTTCCCTGGCAGGAAGGATCAAATGCCCTAAGGTAATTTCTCCCAGCACCTCACCTAATATCTTGAGCCAAGATCTGCCTGGAATTGCCTTTATAAGGTAGAGAAGGGGGTTTCTGAGATGGCATGTCTCTGTACCAAAGACTAATACTAATGCCAGTTAAACATTTCTCCAAGCCTTCACAAGAGTCTCATCTACTTCACGGTAGTTTTGTATTTTAGTTGCTTTTGAGTTATCAGGAGTTATCAGGGAGTCACACTTGCTTGCTTGGAGGCAAACAGCATTTCTCTCTGGTCTAATTACTTAGAGATACAATGTGGCCAGGCAAATATGCTGGTAAGATCTAGCTAGTCCCACAATGATTGTGGTAGCATGAGAGAATATTTATACCAGCCAGTACAGAATACATGGTCAGATAAGACTGCCACATTCAGACTATCCCCCTATCTATGAAGTGACCTGCAGGAGGCAATCCAGGGCAGATGCAGAAGCCTAGGGTTTTAGGTGTCCTGCAACACACCTCCACCACCAATGAAGTGTCAAAGACCTCCACCAGGGCCCCCAGTGACTTCTGGTTATTTCTTCCCTTCTCCACTCAATGACTTGCCCCCACGGTGTTTAGCAATCTCAATTCTGCAAAGTCCAAAGACTTGTTATCAATCGATACTGTCCATTCTCTGCTTTGTTTCTTTTATATCATTCTTATATACCACATAAGAGAAACGTAAAAAACTGTTTTTTATAGATGAAATATCTAATACTAAGCTAATTATCCCCCAATTAAGTAGATAATGTGAAATAATTGTTAACCTAAAATTTGGCATTACTAACTATATATAAGAGGTGACTGAAGTTTACATAAACCTAAGTAACATCTGAAAGTTTAAAAATCTGAGTTCCAAAAAATATAGCAATGTGTTGCTACTTTGATTGATTGCTCATTATTTTTTCTGACACCTAAAAATATTTTCTAGTTGATGAGTTATCAGATTATGTTTTTGTCTCTTAATTTATCATATCTCCAAAGTGTCCTGCCATAATAGCTATAATTACTAAACCATTTTAACTAATACCATAATAACTAATGATTATTAAACCATTTTATTAAACCATTTTTGTTAAGCAAAAAGTCATTATTAAACCACATATGCTTTCATTTGAAGTAAAATGCCTTTATAATTCTTGCTATTACCTCTCTGCTGGGTGGAGTGCTGAACTGCTGGGTGGAGTCAGAACTCCACCCAGCAGAAGAGCTCATCACAGCCCCACTCCCGCAGCAGCGTGCTTCAATAAATGCTGGAGATCAGAGGTGACTACAAGAGTATGCCACCCACATGGCAGAGCCTGGCAAGCTACTCATGTTGTATTTGATATGCCAAATACCATTAACAATTATATACCTCATTCCCATGACTTGATGGAATGGTTTGGACTTTTATGTTCCTGGAACAAGCAGATCCCCTTGGGCTCTACTAGCATGAGACCGGACTTATGGAGATATTACTGGTGCCGCTCAAGCAAATCGATCATGAATGGGAAGACAGTGATTACCTCTCTACTTTAACACAGTTGGGTTCTGTCTCATGTAAGTCTCTATAGCATGGTTAGACCAAAAAGACAATGTTTAATCACTCCTAAAATAAAATGAAACTCTGAGAAAGGGCAGTTATAAAGTAGGTCTCTCTGTTTTGTATCACTGTATCACTGTCTTCCCGTTCATCATCGATTCGCTCGGCGGGCCCCAGTAACATCTCCATATGTCCTGTCTCATCCAGGGACATAAAGAGCCTCAATCCATTCCGAAATGAGGTCTATAATTGTTACTGGTATTTGGCATATATATCAAAACGGGTAGCTTGCCAGGCTCTGCCGTGCAGGTAGCTACTCTTGTAGGCATCTCTAAGTCTAGCATTTATTGACGAGCCTGGCGCTAATAGGCTGGTCTGCTGTGTGGAGGTCTGTTTTGTACTGTTATTTATCCCTCCGAACCAGGCAACAGAGGCAAAATTGAAGAAAGAAAAATAGAATTTGGCAAATAGACCACTGAAGCAATAATCATGAATTTGATAGACTATTCTTTTAGACAGTTGATGTGTATGAAAAAGATGTGATATGTAATTCTTCACTCTACTAATAAAAATAGCAAGATTCTTTTACCCACTCTTCCTTAGGAAGCTAATTAAGACTAGAAACAGTTACCAGTGTTGTTAAGATATACACTTGTTTCTGTCAAACTGTATAAATTTTGAAGGGTTGTTTAAACATTTTATTTCTAATAAATAAAACTCCGATTCTATAACTGAAGTTTTACTGTCTGTCAATCAATCTGCCTTTGGTGTGGGCCAGTGCCTAGTACAGTAGCTTTGTGTGTAAAGTTTATACACTTTAACAAGTAATGATATTACCTAAGTCATAATAAAATGTATTAAAGAAATAAAATACTACAAAAATTATTTTTTTTAAAAAGGAGAGAACAATAAATCTCTAAGTTAGTTTTACCATGATCTGTGGGCTTGTTATTATCTCTTTTCCGATGGGATTATAATGTGTTTCTGTATAGCCTGGTGCAAGAAGATCCCTGCAGAAAGCAAAGTAATAGGATGATTGCCCATAACATTTGCAAAATTCAGCTATTACTGAGTACATCAACAACAAAAATAAAATAAGCTAAACTACTGAGCTAATCTCCTAACTCTTCAGGACACAAATGGAAAGACAGAAAAACCAGGACACTCCTGAGTGGTCTGAAAACAAATATATGCTTTCACACCAGAATTTGCAACTTATCTAACAGAATATTTGAGGAAAAATGAAACTTAAAAGGGCAATGTTAGTTAAAAAATGACTGAGACCACTGCTCATTAACAGTTCAGGACAGCTGTCTTTACCGTCATTTCTTTTCAGTTGTAACTGACTGTTCACAACAGTGGCAGAGAAAGGTTTATTCAAAATTGACTTGCGAAGCCTTAATAGGCCCCTGCAGCATTTTCACATAGTTGCTTAACTTTTTTTTAATAGCCTGTTAGAAAATAAGGGTCAGAATATGATTTTAAAAGAGAAAAAAGTAATCGACACGAATCATATGCCATTTGTACATTAGCTACTAGGATAAAAATGTTCACTTAATCCTTTCAATAACCCTTCAAGATAAATGTTACTCTCTTTATTTTTCACATGATATTAAATAGTTCATATAGGAAATAATCAATTCCATGTCTGTGTGAATGAAAAACCTATTTCATTCCCACTAAAACACGTTTATAAATCATAGTAGTTTTGACTTTTTAAAGACAAAGAAATTGCATTAGAATATTACTGTTTTGTATAGAACAATTTACAGACAATTAGAAAAAATACTTTTTGTCACTTTATAAATATGATCATCAAGTTTGGTTTGGATCTGAGCAATTGGAATTTGAAAGGAACTGTTAAATTCAGATAAACTGGCTGGAGAGAAACATGGGAGAAAAACACAAAATGAAGGAGAAAGTGGGTAGCTGAGTAAAAAAGAACGATAAGTGAGAATTAGACAGAACCAAATCATTGGTTTACACTGACTTGTTGATTCTGTACTTACATATAATTTAGAGCAGAATTTAAGAACACACCAAGCACATTGTTGATTTTCTGATATTTCATAAAATTTGACAACAAATGTGTCTACTTGTGCTTCATCCATTGTATTTTTTAGTAGAAGCATCAAAATGTTATTTAACTGTTTTATCTAATGTGCTTCTGCTAGTTCAGTAGGAACAAATATTTGCTGAATACCTTCAGGTTGTTATGAGAGCCATCAATATTATCACTCTTACTGAGCATGGCTTTCACAGGCTAACTACATGAGCGATCAAGAACAGTAGACTGGATAAAGAAACTATTGTACATCTGCACAATGGAATACTACATAGCTATTAGGAAAAATGAAGTCATGAAATTTGCTTATAAAAGGATAGACATGGAAAGCATCATGCTGAGTGGAATGAGTCAGAAGAAGGGGAACACTCATTTCTGATTAGAATGATTGCTCTCATTTGTGGGATATAAAATATATAGCATTACACTATTATTATCCATGCACTATAGAAATGAGGTCTGGGAGGACTTGAAACATAGTTGGAAGTTTATATCAAGTCAGGAAGGGGACGGGTGTGAGGACAATTAGGATAGAAAAGGGACCACCATGACAATAATAGTTGGAAATGATTACTCTGAACAAGAATTGAATGCTAAAATTAGCAAAAGGATATACATGATAACTATATAATACTTGTACTGCAAAGCATAATAACCAGAAGGGGAGAGGGAGAAGGAGAGAGAGACACACACACACACAGAGAGAGAGAGAGAGAGAGAGAGAGAGAGAGAGAGAGAGAAATGTCTGCCATAGAGGAAAATTGGGGTATGGGTATGGAGGGAAATTTGAGACCTTGGTGGTGGAAAATATACACTGGTGAAGGGATGGGTTTTGGAACATTGTATGAAACCTAATCATGGACAACTTCATAACTTTATCTCATGGTTATTTAATTTAAAAAATGTTTTTAGTTCCTGTTAGTGAAACTATCGGATGCAAAGAAACTTACCTGCTTTTTTTTCAAATAAAGGACTGCAATTTTCCCATCAACTGTAATTTGATACTTCAATTCAGTTTCAAATTTCTCCTGCAAAAAAAGGACAACATTTACTAGCTATTTAAAATACACATACAAATATTCTTTTAGAATGCATATCTATTTAATCATTATTAGTATATTTAATCTATTTAATCACCAGAGACTCACACACATGGGGCAGAGTTGCTACTTGCTCTCCCTGTGCACTGCTGATCTTGAGGCATCCAGGAGGGATGGCGGGTTCTAGCCCTGGCCTGCCACCCCAGCAGAGCTTCACAAGAAGCCAGAGGAACCCCCCACACCATGAGGACTGCCCTCTCATCCGGACTCCTCTCGTCAGAACTCCACCCAGCAGAAGAGCTGATTTGACAAGATCCAACACCCATTCACGATAAAAACTCTCATAAAATGAGACTTGATGGAACCTTCCTCTATACCCAAAGCCAATAACTACAAGCCCACAGCAAGCACCATTCTAAATGGGGAAAACTGAAAGCCTTCCCTCTAAGATCAGGGACAAGAAAAGGCTGCCCACTCTCACCATTTCTATTCAACATAGTACAGGAATTACTTGCCATAGCAATCAGGGAAGTAAAGGACATTAAGAGCATCCGGATAGGAAAGGAAGAAGTTAAGCTGTCACTATTTGCAGATGACATGATATTATATGCAGAGAACACTAAACTCTCTACCAACAAGTTCCTAAAAACAATGGGCTCCTATAGTAGATTGGCAGGGTACAAAATCAATATTCAAAAGCCAATGACTTTCCTATATGGAAATAATGAAAGAGAAGGAAAGGATATTAAAGAAATGATCCCATTCACAACTGCATCACAGAAAATCAAATACCTAGGAATCAGTTTGTCTAAGAATGTAAAGAATATCTACAAAGAAAACTACAAAACGTGTCTTCAAGAAATAAAAGAGGTCTTGAGGAAATGGAGACACATTACCTGTTCATGGTTTGGGAGAACTAACATTACCAAAATGGAATATACCCTAGAGCTTTATACAGATTCAATGCAGTCCCTATAAGGATACCCATGACATTCTTCAAAGAAATTGACAAAACACTCATGTTTCACGGCATACAGACTCTCAAAGTAATCTCTGATGATCTTTTGGATATCTGTGGTTCCTGTGGTGATGTCACAGTTTTCATTTCTAATTCTGTTTATCTGGGTTCTCTCTTTCCCTATCCTTACAAGTCTTGCCAGTGGCTTGCCGATCTTGTTTATTTTTCAAAGCACCAGTTCTTGGTTTCATTAATCTCTTGGATTGTTTTTATGGGTTTCCAGCTCATTGATTTCCTCTCTAATATTCGCAGATGACATGATATTATACCTAGAGAACCCTAAGCTCTAGCAAAAAAAAAAAAAACTCCTAGGAACAATAGACACATACAGTAGAGTGGCAGGATACAAAATGAAAACCCAAAAGTCGGTGGCTTTCCTATATACAAATAACGAAAGAGAAGAAAGGGATATTAAGGAAATTATTCCATTCACAATTGTGCCACAGAAAAATCAAATACCTAGAAATCATCTTAACCAAGTGTTTAAAGGGCCTGTACAAAGAAAACTACAAGACACTGCTCCAAGAAATAAAAGAGGACATTAGGAAATGAAAACACATTCCCTACTCATGGATAGGGAGAATCAACATTGTCAAAATGGTAGTACTCCCTAGAGCTTTGTACAAATTCAATGCAGTCCCTATAATGATACCCATGACATTCTTTAAAGAAATTGACACTCTGAAACACTCCTGAAATTTGTACGGAATAGTAAACTCCCATGGATAGCTAAAGAAATCCTCAGGAAAAAGAAGATGGGAGGCATCACCTTTCTCAACTTCAAACTGCAGTACAAGGTAGTATGTGCCTTGTAAAACAGTATGGTATTGGAATAAAAACAGACCTGTGGACCCATGGAGTAGAATTGAGTATCCTGACACCCAACCTCAAACACATGATCATTTAATCTTTGATAAAGGTGCAAAGAGGCCAAAATGGAGTAAGGAAAGTCTCTTCAACAAGTGGTGTTGGGAAAACTGGGCAGCGACATATAAAAAAAAATTTGGACCTCTGTCTAACACCATGCACAAAAAATCAGATCAAAATGGATTAAAGATCTCAATATCTGACTTGAATCCATAAAGTACATTGAAGAAAATAAAGGAAAAACCCTCCATGATATTGAAGCTAAAGGCATCTTCAAAGGTGAAACACCACTAACAAAGCAACTAGAAGAAAAGATAAACATATGGAACTACAAGAAACTAAAAAGCTTCTGCACCTCAAAAGAAATAGTGACCAAGATACAAAGACAGTCCACAGAATGGGAAAGAATATTCACCCAATACCCATCTGACAAGGGGTTAATAACCAGGATCTATCAGGCACTGGTAGAACTTTACAAGAAGAAAACAAACAACCCCATCAAAAAATGGGGAGAAGAAATGAACAGAAACTTCAACAGGGAAGAAATTCGAATGTCCAAAAGACATATAAAAAAATGCTCATCATCATTAATCGTCAGAGAGATGCAAAACAAAACAACAATGAGATATCATTTTACACCACAGAGACTGGCACATATCCAAAAGAGCAAGAACAACAAGTGCTGGCGTGGATGCGGAGAAAAGGGAACACTCATCCATTGTTGGTGGGAATGCCGGCTGGTACAGCCTTTCTGGAAAACAATATGGACATTCCTCCAAAGACTAGAAATCAAGCCCCCTTTTGACCCAACCATACCACTCCTGGGAATATACCCTGGGAAGCCAAAAATACGCAGTGGAAACACCAACCCTACTTTTATGTTCATAGCAGCATTATTCACAATAGCCAGAATCTGGAAACAACCAGAGTGTCTGAGAATCGATGATGGATAAAGAAACTTTGGTACATCTACACAATGGAACACTATGCAACTGTTAGGAAAAATGAAGTTATGAAACTTGCCTATAATTGGATGGACATGGAGAGGATCATGTTGAGTGAAATTAGCCAGAAGGAGAGAGATGGATATAGAATGACTGCATTTATTTGCATGACATAAATATATATATGTGTGTATATAAATATATATATGTACATATTATAATACCAATATCCTAGGTCAGGTGAAGCATGGAACAGGAGGTCTTGTAAAAAGTGGAAATTATCACGGAACATGTAGGAATCAGAGGCTAGGTAAGAGAGAGAATGGAACAGTGTGCCAATAATTATCGAAAGTGCTAATACCAACCTAGAACTGAGCATTAAATACAGGCAAAAGATACACATGACATCATTTTAATGTATGTATTGTAATCCACAATGTGGAAGGGAAGGAAAAGAGAAAGAGATAGAGAGAAAGAGAAAGAAATAAAGAACCTGCCATAGAGGCAGGCTAGGGGATGGGGGAGGGAATCAGGGACATTGGTGGTGGGAAATGGGCACTGGTGGAGGGGATGGGTGCTGGAACACTGTATGACCGAAACCCAAATATGAACATCTTATGGACACCTTTGTAATTGTGTATCTCACGGTGGTATAATAAAATATTAAAAAAATAAAAAATAAAATTGAAAAAAAAGAATTAAAAAAGTTATTAAAAAAAAGAAATTGACAAAACACTCCTGAAATTTGTATGGAATAAAAAAAAACCCACAGATAGCTAAAGCAATTCTTGGGAGAAAAAAGATGGCAGGTATCACTTTCCCTATCTTCAAACTCTAGCTATAAACTGGTAGTAATTAAAGTAGCATGGTACTGGTATAGAGACATACCGTAAACCTGTGGAATAGGACCGAATATCCTGAAACATGCCCTCCAATATATGAGCGCTTAATCGTTGGTAAAAGTTATTAAGTGGAGCAAAGAAAACCTCTTAACAAATGGTGTTGGGAAAATTGGGCGGCTAAGTGTAAAAAAAATGAACTTAGACCTCCTTCTAGCACATGCACAAAAATCAGATCAAATGGATTAAAGATCTCAACATCAGGGATGAATCTACAAGGTACAGTGAAGAAAACAGAAAATATGCTCTACAACATGGAAGCTAAAGCCATCTACAAAGATGAAACACCACTGAAAAAGCAAATGGAAGCAATAACACACAAATGGGATTATGTAATACTGAAAAGCTTCTGCACCTCAAAAGAAACAGTCACCAAGATACAGAGACAGCACACAAACTGGGAAAGAATCTCCACAAAATGCCCATCTGATAAAGGGTTAATACCCAGGATATATCAAGTATTGGTAGAACTTTACAAGAAGAAAACAGCCAACCTCATCAAAAAATGGGGAAAAGAAATGAACAGAAACTTTGACAAAGAAGAAATTTGAATGACCAAAAGGCATATGAAAAGTGCTCTTCATCATTAATCATCAGGGAGATGCAAATCAAAACAACAATGAGGTAACATCTCACACCACAGAGACTGGCACACATCCAAAAGAGCAAGAACAAGTGCTGGCATGGATGTGGGGAGAAGGGACTCTCATCCACTGTTGGTGCGAATGTCGACTGGTACAGCCCTTTGTGGAAAACAATATGGACATTCCTCCAAAATCTAGATACTGAGATTCCATTTAACCCAGTAATACCACTCCTGGGAGTATACCATGGAGATCCAAAAACATGCAGTCAAAACACACTATATATATTCATTGCAGCTCTTCTATATTCATTGCAGCTCTATTCATGGTAGCCCGCATCTGGAAACAGCCTGAATGCTCTAGAACAGATGACTGGCTAAAGAAACTTTGGTACATCTACACAATGGAATACTAGTTGTCAGAAAAGACAAAATCATGAAATTTACCTGAAAATGGATGGACATGGAGATTATCATGCTGAGTGAAATAAGTCAGAAGGAAAGGGATAGTATAGAATGACTGCATTCATTAATGGGATGTAAATATATACCATAGTTCTACTAATTGTGGGAAATAGTTAAGCCAGACTAGAACAGAGCATTGAATTTACAAAGGATTTACATGATAAACCCTAAATGTCTGTAAGGCAAGCCACTATGTGTAAGAGAAGAGACAGAGGGAAAGAGAGATGAATAGGAAAAGTGCCTGCTATAGAAGGCAGGCTGGGGAAAGTGGGAGGATATCCGGGGATATTGGTGGTGGGAATAATGCACTGGTGGAGGGATGGGTGCTGGAACACTGTATGACTGAAACCCAAATATGAACATCTTTGTAACTGTATATCTCAAGGTGGTATATAAAAATAAGCTTCTTCATAGAAATAAATACAAGGCCAGAGCGATAGGGCATCCAGCAGGTAGGGCGTTTGGCTTGCATGAGGCTGACCTGTGTTTGATCCCCGGCATCCCATATGGTCCCCTGAGCACTACCAGGAGTAATTCCTGAGTGCAGAGCCAGGAGAAACCCCTGAGCATTGCTGGATGTTGACCCCCAAAAAAAAAAAAAGAAAAAAAAGTAAATACAAAATCATTCCAATATTTAGGAAAATTTTCCTCTTATTCTTTTCTGAATTTGGTTAATGCTTTTATTTTCTTTAACCTAAATAATGAATGTACTTCACAAGGACTGTTTTGAATCAACAAGGTAAAATTTTCATAGTACAGCATTTAAAGATAAGGGTAAGAGGGAGAGGTGTATCATCTATTTTCTTTTCCAGTCAAGTTTAAACTTGAAAATTGCATTTTTTTTGCACACAAACACACATGTATACACGATTGTAAGCAGTAAGCACTAACACCAGCAGTACAGATAACAATAGACACTAAAAACCCAGAGTCAAATTATTTGACTGACCACTTCAGGTAAAGATCTATTTGAATATACACAAGGATTCATGTCTCCTTTTACAAAGAATTTTTATGGGCTGGGTTTTACTTTAATGTACTAAGAACATTTTAATTAGTAGTAAATCAAAAGAAAGGACACACAGACCTTTATTAGGAAAAACCTTGGGGACCGGAGTGATAGTACAGTGTGTAGGGCATTTGCCTTTTCTGTGGCTGACCGTGGTTCAATCCCTGGCATCCCTGAGCACGTCCAGGTGTAAGCCCTGAGTGCTGAGCCAGGAGTAAGCCCTGAGCATTGCTAGGTGTGACCTGCCCCTCAACCCCCCCCCCCCCCCCCTCAAAGCCTTGAGAACGTCAAGGTTGACTGAAAAGAAGATTATGCTGAAAGGCAGAAAGAAAACAAAAGCTCAATATATCACAGTATTAGGTACAAGAAGGATGGAAAGAATCAAATGAAATGGAGTGTGTTGTCTTTTGGCACATTCTGAATAACTGGATTCTACTTATCCTCTGCAAATACATTATCTCAAGACAACCATAAAAATAAACATCACAATTACTAACCCAATTTTCCGATAACAAAAAAAAAGGATTTTTCTGTGAGTGTGAATTAGCTAAGATGTTTCACTTTTGTTTTTATATTACTCATTTCAGAGACAGCCATGGGACAGAGCTGCTACTGGCTCTCACTGTGCCCAGTCGCTCATGAGGTGCGCGGGAGGGGTGGCAGATTCTAGCCCTGGCCCGCCATCCCAGCAGAGCCTCACAATAAACCAGATGACCCTCCACTCCATGAGGACCTCCATTTTCCACATCCGGACTTCCCTCTCATCAGAACTCCACCAAGCAGACCAGCCTATCACAGCCCAGCTCGCACGGCCGCTTGCGGCTGCATGGTTCATCAATAAATGCTGGATTTTGAGATGACTACAAGAGTATTCTACCCACACGGCAGAGCCTGGCAAGCTACCCATGTCGTATTTGATATGCCAGATACCAGTAACAATTATAGACCTCATTACCATGACCTGATGGAATGGTTTGAGGCTCTTTATGTTCCTGGAGCAAGCAGGTGTCCTTGGGCTTTACTTGCATGAGACAGGTCATATGGAGATGTTACTGGTGCCAGCTCGAGCAAATCGATGATGAACGGGAAGACAGTGATACAGTGATTACTCATTTAGCTTAAATTAAGGCATCAAACTACTGCACACACAATTTAGGTGCACTACATAATACAAGCTGTTAAGAAATTTAGTCTGGTGTAGCTACAAAAATTCTCTAATATTGATACAGGATGACCTCTCCACACGTGGGATTTTAAGAAACAGCCTGAGAACTGCTTTCTAGAACTAAGCATATCATTGTAGGGGTCAGGGATGGTGGAGGTTGAGTGGGGGGGGGACACTCAGTGGAGGGTCTGGTTTTGGAACATTGTATGCATGAAACCATAGGCTTAATATTATTGGAAATCAAGGTGTCTAAAATTAAAAATATCAACTTTCCGCAGAGGGCAAGGAAAGGACCTATAAAGTTAGGTATTTTATACTATCACTACACAATGAATATAAGGTTTGTTTATTTAGCCAACAGCATTGTCTGATTAAAAGGGGAAGATGCGCTCTATATAAACCTCATTCATTCAAAAATTCAGATTGAATTAATATGTTCCAGTAACTGCTTTATGTGTGTGTGTGAGTGTGTACATGTGTGTGCTTCACTGTATCACTGTATCACTGTATCACTATCTTCCTCTTTTCAATCAATTTGCTCGAGCAGGCACCAGTAACATCTCCATACGTCCTGTGACAAGCATATAGCTCAAAGGCATCTGCTTGCTCCAGGGACAGGAAGAGCCTCAAACCATTCTTCAGGTCATGGAATTGAGATCCATAATTGATACTAGATTTTGGCATCACAAATAAAACATGGTAGTTTGCCAGGCTCTGCTGTGTAGGTGGTATACATTCAGTAGAAGGCTCTCATCTCGAGCATTTACTGATGAAACATTTACTCATGTTTGTGTTTATTAAAATAAGTTTTAATAATAAATAAAATAAATAAATCATCAATTTGCTCGAGCAGGCACCAGTAGCATCTCCATACGTCCTGTCATAAGCAAGTATAGCCCAAAGACATTTGCTTGCTCCAGGGACAGGAATAACCTCAAACCATTCTTCAGGTCATGGAATTGAGGCCCATAATTGTTACTAGTTTTTGGCATAACAAATAATACACCGGTAGCTTGCCAGGCTCTGCTGTGTAGGTGGTATACACTCAGTATAAGGCTCTCATCTCGAGCATAAACTGATGAAATATTTACTGATGTTTGTGTTTATTAAAATAAATTTAGTAGCAGCAACAGCAGCAGTGATAGTATCAATAGTTTTGGAGCCACATCCAGCTGTGCATGGAAGTTACTTGTGATTCTGTGCTCAGGAGTTATTCCTCACTGTGCTCAGGGGGACAATATGCATGGCCAGGGACCAAAGGAAGTTTAGTGACATGCAAGATAAGCACCTAACAACTGTACTCTCTCTCTCTCTCTCTCTCTCTCTCTCTCTCTCTCTCTCTCTCTCTCTCTCTCGATATCCTAAGTTTCTTTCCATAGTATATTGAGAAATTACTATATAACTGCTATTAAAATCTTGAACTTTCTCAAGATATTCTGAAAAAAAGGTATTTGACAGTTTTAAGATATCATGAGAAAGGATTTAAAGAAATTCATATTGATGGGAACAATATGGTGCCACTGAATTTAGCAGAACTTTTTGTTGAAATTGTGATGGGAGAACTGGTAGGCATCTGCAAAGGAATGAACTCTGACCTTCCTAATACTATGGACAAAAGCCAATTCAAAATGGATTAAAGACCTCAATATCAGACCTGAATATGATATATTAAAGGAAACATGAGCATAGTACCCATAATATTGAAACTAGAGGCATCTATTTGAATATACACAAGGATTCATTGTACCCATAATATTGAAACTAGAAGCATCTTTAAGAATTCAACACTATTGACCAAGTAAGAGAGAAAAGATAACAAAATGGGGTCACATTAAATTAAAAAACTTCTGCATCTCAAAGATGTTTAGATGACGGAATCAAAGTCACCCCAAAGATGGGGAGAAATAATAAGATATATAAAGAACTGGTAGAACTTTATAAAAAAAAATAGAACCCATCTAAAATGGGCTAATGATTAGAAATGCAATTGATTTTCTAAGTAGTCAGGCAATTTCCCTTTTTGAGGTGTGTCTAAGGGCCCAAAACATTTTTCAGAAGACACTTGCATTTCTATGTTCATTGCACCACTTTTCACAATCCAAAATCTGAAAATAACCTGATTCCAAGAACAGATAAAGAAATGGTACATATACAAATGAAATACTACTGTTCCATAAGAAAGATGAAATTATGCAATTTACAGCTGCATGAACATATCTAAGAGTATCATGCTCAATCAGGTTAATCAGGAGAACAGAGACCAAATCTCTCAAAGACTGGATTTAAAGAAACATAGTAGGGGAAAAACAAATGACTGAAATACCAGAAGCTGAGAATTGGCCTTCAGTAGGAAGCTTATGGAGTGGGAGGAAATAGGATGGTGCTGTGCAAGAATCTTATCAGTAAGAGAACCGTAAATCCAAGACCCTAAGAGAAAATGCAAGTGCTTATTCTAGAGGCAGGCTGGTGCATAGGATGGAAACTAGGAACAACGGTGGATGGAAGTGGACTCTGGTGAAGAGATTGGTGTTGTGTCATTGTATGCCTGGCACTCAACCATGAATAACTGTAAATCACAGTGCCTAACTAAAACATGATTTCAGAAAGAAACATTTGTTAAGATAATTTTTTTAGGAAACAGGATTTACTGCTTTTCTTGAGGTTTTGTGGTTATAAATTTATTTACACTAAAAAAAGTGTTCTGTGAGAATCAGAGCTAGTGATTGAATATGTTTGTTATTAATTTACTTCTGTGAAATAGTATTTGTTTCTACTGTACTGTATTTCCCTGACTTCTAGCAGAAAATTTTTGAGTGACGATAATAGGAAAATTGTTGTTGGATAAATATTTATACCTTAGCTTTCTTTTGAACAACAAATGTTGAGTGAATTTTTACTGTGAATATGCTGATATTAAGTAGCAAAAATTATACAAATTTTCATAAATGTCTCTTTAGGGAATACTGGTAAATTTATATTTAGTGGCAGTCCAACTTTGTATGTTTTTATTTATCTACAATATTTAAGTGTGTGTGTGTGTGTGTGTGTGTGCATGTGTGTGTGTTGGCCACACCCAGCAGTGCTCAGGGCTTACTTCTGGCTCTTTTCTAAGGAATCACTCCTGACCGGCTAGAGAACTATATGAAGTGCCAGGGATTGTAGCCAGGTTGACCCTGTTCAAAGAAAGTGCCCTATCCACTGAACTATCATTCTGATGCAAACAACATTTAAATATTTAATAACATTAAAGTCTTTATTGTGTATATAAATGCATTGTTAGAAATTTTGTTTTATGAAATTTCTTTTTAAAGTATATAGAATATAAATGCATAAATAAAACGTTAAAATATTAATTTCTAAGATAAAATATATAGAAAAAATATAAATTGTTATAAGGATCGTAAAACTACTCTGTGTATACTTGGATCATTTAACCTTACAGTCAAAACCTTGATTTGCAAAATGAAACTAATTATAAAACACAAATAATGGCTTTTAAGAAGTAAAGTTAATAAATTAATGTTAAACGAACTAAGTCATAAGAAAGACAAATGCAGGATGATCTCACTTACACACTATATTTTGAATGACTGGAGGAGAGAATGAAATGTTTGGGAGAAGTTATGTCTAGATCACTCTTGGTCCAGAGTATGGGGAGGAAGACAGTGAAGGAATGAAACGGAGGGGAAAGAGACAGACAGGAAGTGAAAGAGAGCAGAATCAAGCAAATCCAAAAATAATGATGGTGTAAAGAAGTGGTACAGGTAAGTATCCAAACCACAGAGTCACTAACACTGAAAGGAGCAGATACAAACGTCATCAAACTAAAAAATAACCTGACAAGGTGGCAGTTTGGGGCCAGGGGTAGATGGACTAAGGGGAACCTGCAAACCCTGGTAGAGTGGTAAAGATACCAGTGAAGGGATTGACGCTGGAACATGGTGTGTCTAAAACCCAATTATAAATAACTGTCAATCATGGTGCATTAATAAAAGTTAAAAATAAAAGGAAATGAAGGTAAATGGCTACATTAATTATATGTATATACTACAAATGAAAATTAAATTATCATGTTGTAAGGTGAATTAATATGGTAGTATATCTTGTTTGCTGTAGTAACATATTGTAAATATATAATTTTATGACATGTATATTCAAGTTTTCTAGTTGAATCAAAGAGTGTACCTCTGCAAGTCGTTCATCGATCTCCCTTTTATGCGGTAGATGAACTCTTTTGGATAAACCACTTCATACTTCTTTATAGAATTTACTAAGGGAGGAAATAAGTAAGAATATTAAGTAAACAGAACAAATTTAGGCTAGTTGATAATAGTCATCCTTACTGCATTTCTGATGAATGATGTCACACACAGGAGCATTGATTTATTTAGGAAGGTGATTCAGGCTCAGACAGCAGAAGAGAACTGAAAAATCAGAAATCTTCTCTGCCTCTGTAATCTCCCTTAAACACGTACCTTCAAATAGTATTACTCTTTTGTCACAGTCCCTAGTTAATATTATTATTTATTTGGGTTTGGGATCTTCACCCAGCTATGTTCACTGTTCAGGATAACTCCTGGAGGCGTTCAGGGGATGATACATGGCACCAGGAATCAAACCCAAGTTGACCATTCTCAAGGTAAGTTCCCTACCCACTGTACTATCTCTCTGGCCCCTCCACATTCTATTTTATTTTAAATTCATATGCAATTCACCCATTTCTCAATTTACTCTCTGTATTTTGAAAAAAAACAATTTTAAATTTCTCTTCTATACCTTGAATACTGTGCAGGATTTAAAAAATAAAAAATGTATTTGGAAAATACCAGGTCTCCATTTCTTAGAGTAACAACAATGGAGAACATCTTTTATTTCAATTTAATTGATTTGGGTATAGAAAAAATAGGGCCAACATTTTTATAATAATGTCTAAATGCTTTAGCACATCCTCTACCTTAAAGATGTTCTTGCATCTTGACTTGATAAAAGTAATTCCTTCCTTTTACTTTATGGTACATTCTCTCTTGGAAATTTACCAAAGTCTCAATCCAGGATGAGTACTTCCATTTTTCTTCCTCTTTGAAAAAGTCCATGTTCACTATTCAATGTCTCTGTCTTTCTTGTACAGTTCTTTAAATATAACTATCTTACATCACTTAAAAAAGCCTAAGAGAACACTTAGTTTGTCCTTTTATTTATATAAGGTAAAATGCTGACAACTATCTCAAAATAGTAAGAGGCAAAACAAATTACTCTTGCATGAAATTAACTGATGGCATCAGTACAATTCCCTGTTGTCTCCTTAACTTTTTGACACCAGACAAATATACCATAAGGCCTCCACATGTTGTTTCATGGTTTGAGTCCAATCAAAAACAATTAGCCCCATTAATATAAAACTCACGGAACCATATATTCATCTATGAGACTGCCATAGAAACTTGCATAAAACAAAGTATAAAAATAGCTTTGCAAGTCAACAAAAAATAACTACAAAATCACAAAAATAACTTTTTAACTGATTATTTTTTAAAAAGAAAATAATAGCATAGAGACATTGTGGAGTCAGAGCGGTTAGAGTGGGACAATTAGTCAAAAAAATGTTTTCTGTGATATATGTACTTCTAGTTTTTATAGAATATTTGCTTTTTGTTTATTTTCTGGAACTCAATATTTCATGACATTGGCACTTATGTTTGACTGCTAAGTATGAGATATATATGCAGTCAGTGGGAAAAAACACTCAGTTCCCTGAGAGCTGAACATTTACAAATAATAACAAAAGTAAATTCATATTTTCTAAAATACACTTTTTAATTACCTCTCACTTTCTTCAGCTTTATTGATTGGTTGATTGATGAGTGGATTTCCACTCTTCCTAATCCCTTATAACACAGTCAGATCTCTAACAAACACAGATAGAATTTCTTTTAGAGCCCCTCCATTTTGTGAAATCAAGAAAGCAACTAGAAAAAAGAGATATGTGATAGAATACATTTCAGCTCAGTTATGGAAATGCAGCAAAGCAACATATTGTTTGTCTCATTCATCACTGGTTTGCTGGAGCTTTTGCAGCAGCCTTCTCCCTGCTGAATAACATCAGACTAATTACGTGAAGTCTGTGGAACAAACACACAACTAACTGCCATCCAGGGATTATACAAATTCGAGATGTAACACAATATGTTATTACTAATTCATTTTAATACATGCTCTCTTTCTCCCCCAGAATTCACATATTGGATTTGTTTGGAGTGGCCAAACCAGATCAAGAAAAGAGAAAACTGCTATTTTGGGTTTGGTTGGATCATTATTTTGACTATTCATTTTAGAAAAGTCAAACCTCATTAACAAGATTAATACAAACTCTTTTGGATGGCTCCTTTATTTTTTGTTTAATATTTTTAGGGCTATTTCAGAGTTTAATGCATTCGTATATCATGGTGACACTTTCCTTTTTTGCTAAAATCTCTGCCAATCTGTTCAAAGCAATGTCTCTCCAAACAAAACATTTGATATTATCCATGATATTAAGCTCTGAAGCAGGGTGTGGGCAAATGACTTAGACTTAAGTTCTGCAATTCTCTGGGCCTCCTTCAAAGTACTGTAAAAGTAAGTTTAATACAAATCTTAAGGAAATCAAGGCTATAAATTTTACTATTCATATTTAATTCTATGTGCATACATATATATGTGCACACCTACATTTTTGACTCACCTTATAAAGACAATAAAAATTGCTAATTTGAAATAAAATCTTTTTAAAAAGTTCTGTATCCCTGCATATTCTGCTGCAATGTAGTGCAGATTTTTCTCCTGTGTGAGTATGTTGCTTCTTCACCTCAGACTAGGCATATTCTTTCAAATATTTTTCCCACAATGAGATACCGACAGTCTCTTTTTCTCAGGAATGTATGAAGGTTTGCAACAATTAGCCTGATTTTAACTTATATTATCTTTTTTTTTTTCTTTTTTTTTTTTTTTTAGGTCACACCCGGCTATGCTCAGGGGTTTCTCCTGGCTCTGCACTCAGGAATTACTCCTGGCAGTGCTCGGGGGACCATATGGGATGCCAGGGATCAAACCGGGCCAGCACAGGCCAGCTGTGTGCAAGGCACACGCCCTACCCTCTGGGCTATCGCTCCGGCCCCAAATTATATTTTCATATCTCCTTTATTAGCAATGGGCAAAAGTCCTGGTCTAAGGGGCAAATACATTTATTTTTTGAATTGTATGACAGAGAAATAAAAACAGAAGCAATGGGAAAATGAGTAATTCTATTCCTAGCATGATTGCTGAAAATGTTACATGGAAAAAAATAAGGAAAATCTTGACACTGGAAAACTCAAGAGGAGAAGAGAGAGAACAATAGCTTTCTGCCCACTTCCATCTCCTTCCTCCTCAGTCTCACAAAAACCTTTTCAAAGTCTCTGTCCTCATTAACAACTACTAGAAAAGTCCCTCTTTTTCGGGCAGATTCTCAGGAATCTGTGCCTCCTGGTGCCATGGCTGTGTAGTCAGGAGAACAGTAACCAATGGTAGCAAAGTAACTTTACTGAAAAGACAGTGATGAAGGTGAACTACTAGGTGTATGGAATCAGCTTGATCTTTACGCTGCTGGATGAAGCTAGGACCCAAACAGTTCCTCTAATGGAGAGACGGGCTCCCAAAAGATTTTGGTGATAGTATAGTTGGAGGAATGTTGGAAACAGAAAATTTCTGTTTAATTCACCTAAAAAATGTAAGAATTTTAATCCAGTCACTGAATTGACTATAGCAGTTCTAGACTTAGAGATACTTGATAAAATGTTCACAAGTCTGGAAAACAAATCAGAAACAGCCGGAGAGGAAAACATTGTTAGTGACTAGGTATTGAGGGACGCAAAAGGGAAAAGAATCTGCTCCTCAAGCCTGTATTTCTTGTTGATAATCGCCCCACTCTGAGTACCTGCAAGTATTCTAAAACAGAAGAAAAGGTCTACCAGAGAAAGATCTGAAGCTCAGGTATTGGCTTACATAAGCTGTAAGAAGAGAAGAGAAATAAGCTTTTTTTTTCTTAAAGTGTGATATCCAATCTAATTTCATAAAAATGTAATTGGATAATTTATCAGAGGTCATTTATTATTTGGAAAAAAAATTCTCTCCTTGGAATTTTATATGTTTGCAACCTAATGAAACACAAATCTCAGCTAAAAGTTAATAGCAACATAATTTTGCTCAAATAAAATTATAATCCATTATAAAATTGATCATCTTTCCAATCACAGTATTACTATCATCAGTAATTAAAGGACTACAGAAAATGTTCACTCAGAAGGTACAGAATGCACCAAACTGGCCTCAAGGATAACAGCAAATATTTCCCAAAATTGTCTTTGCCAGCAATAATTTGGTGCAATTTCACACTTCTAAAAATAGCAGGGATGTTGGTAAATTTTAAGTCTTGATTCAAATATCATTTTTATTTCTTAAATCATATCATGTGCATCTTTTCTTAGTTCTACGTATTCTTAGATCAGACTGTAAATATAGATTCCGCCCCTTTCCTGGGCTCTTCATAGTATTTATGTCATAAGCCCCCTCTCGCCCCCAAAAAAAACAGAATAAAATCAGTCCAACTGATTGTTAAAATTGCTTTTACAAAAAATACTGGGAGAAGGTGGCAAGCAAGCAGTCCATTGCGTTACTAATAGGGCCTGAGAAGAAATGAAAGACTTACCTGGCACTGAAGGAAGGAGGAATGTGAGAATCAGAAGCAGCCCCGGCCACATGCTGGGTGATCCCCAGACTTGGTTCTCTCCCTTTCCTCAGACCTGTGGCTGAGCCCTCCTTGCCTCAGCTCTAGTGAGACAGACTGAAACTCCCAGGTTCATTCTTGTTTCTGCTTCAGGAAGTGTTTACTAACGGTGTTGCACAACCTTGAAGCTGTGGTCCCGGAACAAAGCAGGGCAGGAGGAAGTTCTGGCTGCCTCCTGCTCTGATTCCCTTGTCACTAGCTCTTATTTCTCCTTTCCCAGATTGCCCACTAAAAGGAGTATGATTCCCACATATTACTATAGACCATCAGTGAGATAATGGCGTCAGTGTATCTTGGATGACATGCATATTAATGATATGAATTAGCAAAAATTATGTGTATATATATGGCCATCTTGACAAAAATACATTATTAAAAACATTTTTCTTCCACCACATACACAAGTGGATCTATTAAACAATTTCTAGTCCTAATATAACTATTATTTAAACTCTCCTTTCTAATTATCCTGCGTTCCAGTCTCAAACATCGGCATTTTCAGAGACTCTGACTTGTCCTGAAGTAAAATGTATATAACTGTATCAGCTCAATGTTCCTCAGATCCCCTGAGGTATTTGTTTCATCACCAAGAGCCAGGAGCACGGAGCGGTGGGAGGGAAGGCTTCAAGACCCAAAGGACGTAATTTCAGGGTAATTACAGGAGCTATCACTGGTGGCGCTGATGTTAAGTTGGCATGATCAGATATCACATTGTAAACTATTCTAATAACTAATAGAAACCTGGTTGCTCAGTATTCCAGGTCTTTTCCAGTTACTAGCCATTTTTATTAAATAACATCTGATTCCCATTTGATGCTTTACAAAACCGTCCAAATTTTATATAATTAAGTTGAGTAGCCAATCAAAGTCACTTATAAATGGCAAGAGAAGAACTTTAACTCAATGCTGTCTAAACACTTAGTCAAGTACCTCCCACTCACAAACCTGACTTATTCACCGTCTTATTTCTATTGATAGTATATATGTACAACTAGTTCTAATGAAGTTAGAACTAATGCTATGAAAGAATGTCTGGTTCACGAAAATTATGACTCATTTATGAATCATGAAATACATTCCAATACAGTGATTTAAGTTAAAAGGATTTTTTCTAAGTAATCATATGGTCACTGATTAAAACAAGGAAATTTTTACCTACTTATTTAATATTTTAGCCTCAGAGATCAGGAATGTCACAAATTTCTTATCTCTCTTCAATACAAGTTGTACTCCTTTGCTTATTTGGGGGGGAATTAAAACATAGTTTTATAATATATTTTTATCTCTAATAATTCTACATATATTCATACTATCGTAGGTTACTGAAATTGTAGTTTAAAATACAAATATGTCCTTTAAATTGCCTACACTTTGATAAAAACAGGGAAACAAACACCAAGATGATGTGGAAATGAGTACTGTCCTAATACAATCAGAACATGTTGTTTTCAGTGGGTTTGATACATTTGACTTGGTCATTTTTTGTTTGTTGATTTTCAGACCACATCAGGAATTATTCAGAGCTTACTTCTATCTCTGTGCTCAGGGGATCACATCTGGTCGGGTTGCAATGCCAGGGATCAAACCCACAGAAGCCCTATGCAAGGTAAGCACCTAACCCACTGTTCTATCTTCTGGTCCCAGGATGTGGTAGATTATTATTTTTTGTCTGAGAATCCTAGAAATTTGTTTCTTATAAAGTTAGTGGTAATGGTACTGCCAGGTGAAAAACCCAGCCTACAAATATGTTAAATAGCAGCAATCATTTGACTAGAGGAGAAAGCTTTAGGTTCAATTCCTATACATTCACATGTATGTGTCTACATATATGTGCTACATGTCATATCATGTAGTGCACATGCATTATATTATAAATATATTTTTAAGATATTATTTCATCAAAACTAAAGAATTACAATAAATAGATACCACAAGCACTGATTTTAAGATTTATTATTTCACTAAATATTTATTTAGTAACTACTATATGGCTTTACTGCTCTAGGTTTGTGTTATTAAACTTTAAACACAAAAAATTCATGAAAGTACGGAATTTAGAATCTAGATTGAAGGAGAAGGAAGACAAATGCTACAAAATAAAAGAAGGTGATTAGTTGTAAAGACACATAATTCCTCACTTTTAATGTATCATTCATGGGCAGATATTCAATAACACACTCACCTGGTCCCTTTCTGCATCTTCTCTTATACTATGAAGGAAAATAATTGGTGCACCTGAGTGGACCCTCCATCTTCCCTTTCTTTATCTGGCAACTAAAGAAACAAAGGGAAAGAGGAGACAGAGACAAAGAGAGTCAGAGAGAGACAAAGAGAAAGACAGAGACAGAGAGACAGTGAGAGTGAGACAGAAAAAGACAGAGAGAGAGAGAGAGACATAGAGAGCGCACCTGCAAGAGAGAGACAGAGACAGAGAGAGACATAGAAAGAGAGAGCACCTGCAAGAGAGAGAGAACGTATCTGCTTTGCACTATCCCTTGGGTGCCCAGGAAGCAGCAGAGAACAAGCCTCATGTGAAACAAAGCAACTATTGCATCCGGCAACCTGGAGACCAAGATTACTCCACTCACTTGTCACAGTTTCCAGTGTTTGGACTGATCATCTATGATGCAAATACTGAATATAGCTAATACCTATATATACCTTTCCCATATTTTTCAAACACTTAGAACCTATTAGAGAAATTAACCTTTTAATTATTTATTTTCATGTCCAACATAAAAGGGTAAATAGGGAACAGAGCTAAGGATACTTTTTCTCTCTCCTTGCCACCCCCTTTTTACTTTTTACCCTAAATCGTCAGGAGGTGACATTTTTACATCGGAACCTAGATGAGGCTATCTGAAAACTGGGCATGAACAAGTGAGAGGAAAGGGTGTCTTAGTCAGAAAGGACAGACGATGCAAAATGTTCTTTGAATATGCAAGAACAGGGGAGTAATAGTGTGGCTAGAGGGAACTAAGGAGGAAGGAGAGACACCGGAAATGGCTCCCAGGCACTGCGTATCACTGTGTAGATCCTATTAAAATGGAACAACATCTTGCTATGATGTTTTTCTTCTTATGTTTCTGCTTTTTGAACCACACAAAAAGGACCATAAGATAATTCTGTTCCACTCAAGGAGCATTAACACTGCTATTAGGTACTCTAGCTACTATTGGATGAGATGAATTCCACGTGAGTTAAGACTGTAGGTTTCCCACTTTCTGATGGTTTGACTTATGAGTGCTTCACTTTAAGTGGTGCAAAAGCAATATGCATGTAGTAGAAACTCCAGTACCGGGTCAAAAGATGATGAAAAGAAACCACTAATATTCCATATTATCCTGTGTTGCCAGTTTTGGTGTATTGTGTTTTCACATCCCAGCCCATCCACAAAACAGTCATTTTTAACTTCAGTGTCAGTAAGATAAAGACACACATTCTTAAGATTAATAAAAAGAAAATGACTCAGCTATTGGTGGTCTGAGTACTGCCTTCTTAGATTTATTTGTACCCAGGAACTGATTACCACACGGCAAACATCAGAGTTAACACTGACTAAATTCTAATGATATTAAGGACTGCTTTGGGATTTAAAGGACTTAGGTTGACAAAGTACATTCTGTTTCTTTGCTCTACTAATATATATATATATATATATATATATATATATATGTATATATACATATATATGCTGAAAATTTAACTGCTAAGATCTTTATCTCTACTTAGGGTGAGAAAACAAGCAAAAACACAAACTTAGAGATTGAAAGTAATTTTCAGAAGATAACTAGGTTGTTATCCAATTCAAGAATTTTAGAAAAAATCCTGTATTTTATTAATTTTTTGGAGGGGGGGTCACACTAGCTCAAGGCTTACTTCTACCTCTGGAGAGAGGGACACCCTGATAGGCTTGGGGAACCATATCAGGTACCAGGGATATAATTCAATTGGCAGCATGAAAGACAAACACCTACCCACTATTCAATGGCTCCAGCCCTGAAATATCCTTTTATTTTAAATGAATTATCCAACCACTCAGAATTAGTGTTAATAATATGAATATCCAATCTATACATACCTATCCGAATGAAAACTAAGCCAATATTTTAAAATAGCCTTTTAATAGATGAAATATCATGAAAAGTATTTACATAATTATATCAGCACAAAATGGAGCAAAAAAATTTATTTCAAGCAGATTAAAATTAAATACAAGCCTCCAAATCCTACTCAAAGTAAAATAAATAAAAATTTTAAAATAATTTTGAATATTTATAGAGGTTACTCTGTGAATATTGGGAAGATATGTGCCTTTTTTTCCTCTTTTACTCTAGCCCCTTATTTTTATTTATTTATGTATTTATTTATTATTTTATTTTATTATTCTTTCTTTTTGCATTTTGGTTCACACCTGGCTATGCTAAGGGGTTAGTCGGGGCTCTGCACTCATGAATTACTCCTGGTGGTGCCTCGAGAACCGTATATATACAATGATGCCAGTGGTGACTGAATTCATGTCAGACTTGTACAAGGCAAATGCCCCACCCATTGCACTGTCCCTCAGGCTCCCTATCCCCTTATTTTTAAGTAGCAGTTAGATTTATTTTTATTTTTTGGGGGTCACACCCACATTGCTTAAGGATTACTCCTTGCTCTGCACTCAGAAATTACTACTGATGGTATTTGGGGGACCATATGGAATGTCAAGGATAGAACCCTGGTGGGTCGCATTCCAGTCAACCACTCTACCCACTGGACTTTGGCTCTGACCCAAGATTTTTTAAAAGATTAATCATGTATAACGTCAACAAACAATTAAAATCCTCTCACATGTAGGTCAGAGAGATAGCAGAGGTTAAGACTCTTGCCTTGCACATGACTGACCCCCTTTAAATTCTTGACACCACAGAGTCCCCGAGAACCACCAGGTGTGACCCTGAGCAAAGAACCAAGAGAAAGCTTCTGAGTACCACCAAGTGTGGTCCACATTCCTTCCCCACCCAAAACAAAGCCCTCTCTTAAACTGAGCTCTCTTAAGGGTATATCTGAGTTATTATTGCAAATGTAAGGGTCCAACATACTGCTTAGGAGAGTTACTCCCAAACATAAGTTTGCATATAGAACTAGTAATTGGAGTCGAATCACTTAGAAAACACAAAGTCTCTGAACCACAAGTCATGAGTAGTTCAATAGAAGAAAAAGAGTTGATGCGTTCTAAAACTCAAACCAATTTGTGGCTTTAGGGTTTCCTATTTGAAAAGATCGTATTTCTACCTGTGGTTAGTATATAATGTCACACAAAGTAAAGAAAGCTATTTGCTGTTAAGCTTAGTAAATACTACATTTTTTTTATATAAGCCAAGAGATTTTGTTATCAAGGTTCAGGTACCATATTTACTTAAGATCCCACATTTTAGTTAGGTTTAAATATTATAATCAGCCAAGAACCCCAGTGGTCCACAATTTCTTAGATATATATTTAAAAATTACTGCATTTCATTGAGTGTCGTGTGACAGGAAGTGGCCGCTTTTCTCATCTTGCAATATCTAAATCTAATAACAGTAGGGAGTCAGCAAACTGTATTATTCACAGACAACCCAGACACTTGCATAACTTGATGTATTTAGCAAGAAGACAAGGCTTGGCTGAAAACTCTGTCAAGTGGAAAGAACAGAAACATTTTCATAGATGTATAAACATATATATATATATATTCATACATATATACATATACAGACATTTTCATACATATATAAGAATGTCTCTATTATATACATATGTATGTATGTTTGTTTGGGGGGCCACACCCAGTAGTACTCAGGACTTACTCTTAGCTCTGTGCTCAGGGATCACTCCTGGAGGGCTCAGGGATAATACGGGTGCCAGGGATCTAAACAGGATAGGCCATGTGCAAGGCAAGCGCCCAACCTACTGTACTAATCATTTTGCCCCATGTATTCTGTTTTCATAATTCAGAACTCAGTTAATTTAGAATTACTAGATTGTTTCATACTCTTGAACATGCTGCTTGACTTGGCATTTGCTTTGAATAGTTCTGCTATTAAACACTTCCTCAGAAATCTACTTGAATAATTGGTCTTTTCAAATATGTTATCGAAGATGACCTTCTTAATGAAATTAGTATAAGAACTGTATCTATATACATATGCATAAATATGCTTTTTAGTTTAGGGAAGTTCCTAGCAGCCCACTAGATCTCCCAACAATGCCACTTAGTTGAAGTCAATTTTACCCCTTTTATGCACTCCAAGAATCATTCAATACCTCACACAGATTTACATCATTGAAAGATTGGCATTTCTGTTTAAAACAAAAATATAGAAGGACGACATGCTTTGGACTGGTCCATTATTGTGAATGTTTTGTCATTGTGGGGAGGCTACTTAATTAACATAAGTATTTTATAGGCTCTTATTCCTCTCTCAACATCAAATAAAGCATCCCAGGTAAGACACAAAGATTCTTAGTTCACTCTGAACTGCTTACATATAGTTCATATTTGTTTATAGCAGGAGGGCCAATATAAAGGGGATACAGTGGTAAACAGCTTTAGACTTATTTTAATAACAAGCTCTTGAATAAAGCACAAGTCTGTCTTTGGTCATCATGTCCCAGATTACCTCACATATATGTAGATGATGGAAAGTCCACTATAAAGCTTATAAAGCTGAAAGCCCAGGGTTTCTGTTGCACCATGGCTCCAATTTTCATATAAATAAATAACCAAATTGTAAGCATAAAAATGCATGCAGCGTTGTGGTAATGTAAAGTTTATTTTATACTTTTAAAAAGTGTACCTGTTAAAGCAACCCTATAAAAAGTACTTAAGCAATTTAGAAGGTGTATGTTGCCTCCATTTAAAAAGAAAGTGTTGAAATTAAGTGTCTCAATAACTAAAGGATAAAATCATAATGAAGAAAAGATTATATATGCAAAATAATCTGTTTTAGCAAGGAAACCATCACATTAGTAGGTACAATAGAAATCCAGGAAAAGAGAGAAGTGGTATCCTGATAAACTGATATATAAAACATAGGATTTGACAGAAAAAGTACAGATCTAAGAAAAAAATACTTAGAAGCATAAGAATGCGGAGAGGAGAAACGGGAGCTCTCATGGACTCGAATTGTTTTAAACCACTTCCTCTATGAACATCATAGAAACTAACAGAAGAGCATTCAGATGTCGAAAGCTTGCATTTCCTAATGAATCACTGCCAGAAATACCATAGCTGTTGTTTGCACACTTTATAATGTGATTATTGTAGGAAGGTATTTATCAGGAACAGTGATACCTTGTGAATGGGGCCAGAACAGTAAAATAAATATAATGAAACATGAACCACAGAACCAAAGAAGCCATATGAGGATTCTACGTTGCTATTGCTTGTTACGAAGAAATAGGCTGGATGACAACAGAAAAAGGACATTCGCTCAGAAAGCGAATAGAAGCCCTTATCTGCAGATCAGCCTGGTCTCTCGATAAGAAAGATTTACTAACACAGATGTATAGAAATACATACTCAGTTTAACAGACAAAACTCTGAAAATGGTCCAGGATAGTGTATTGATCTTTGGCCGATCTTGAATCACAAGAGTCTATTTTAGTGAACAATAATTTAAACAAACACAGACATATTTGGGGAAGAGGTGAATTACACCCAGCAGTATATTTCAGCCTTACCTCTGGTTCTGCATTCTGGGATCACTCCTGCTGGCCTTGGGGACTACACATGTGGCCAGTTATCAAATTGGGTCTGCTGAGTGCAAGCAAGCACCCTATGAACTGAATTCTTCCTCTGGTCCCAGTACGGACATAGTTTTACCAGTTGTTGAAAATCAATCATTAATTTCATTACAATATGCATAAACATATAGGTGTATAAATGCATACGGCTGAAATTTAAGTAAAAATAGGGTCATAATTTCATTGGGGCTTGCAGTAGCAATAAATAATTTTAACAGTAATTTAACTTAGAAGAATTACTAAATAACTGTACAGAAAAGGTAGACACTATATTAGAATTTAAAATTTTATTTAAAGTTTTATACCAGAACGAAAAATTCCAGTATACAGGGGTAGAGTGATAGCGCAGCAGGTAAGACACTTGCCTTGGATGTGTCTAATCTGGATTCAACACCCAGAACTCCATATGATCCCTGAACTTGCCAGGAGTGATCCTTGAGCACAGAGTCAGGGTAAGCTCTGAGCACAGCTGGGTGTGGCCTCAAAACAAGCAAACAAAAAAAATTCCAGTGTTTAAGATTAAGTGTTAAAATATTAATAAAACATTTAATTTCATTCATCAAATAACAAACATTTGAAAAGGTAATACCAAAGGCACCATGACTGAAGGAAGGAGAAATTTGTTTGGTATTTGGCACATATTGTATCTATTACAGTTGCATGCATAGTATGTCTCTTGCAAGTACTCTGCCGCTTAATAATTTTCTGAGTTTTATAGCAAAGTGTACATTTTTTACTTTGAAACCACCGTTTGACTTTATCATAATGCAAAACATCCTTCATTAAAGTGTTTTACTCTTTATTTAATTTTAAGCTCATATTGAAATAGTGAAATAAAAAATATCAACACACATATATGAATATATACATATAGACCACAATTTCTTTATACACTAATTATATACCCATTTATATATTATATATAATTATAACATGTGGCATATATAATATATACTATATTATATAATATATAATATATAACATATGATATATTATATACCACATATTATATACAGCATAGATAATTTAGATATTATTAAATATATACATTATATAATATATTTATTATATATACATAATATAGTGAAATTACATTATACATATAATACATTTTATATATATATATATATATATATATATATATATATACACCAAAATTTCTTTATACGCTCCTCTATTAGATTTGGATGCTTACAGCCACACTAGCTATTGTAAATAATGCTGCAATGAATAGAAATGTGCACATATCTTTTTTAAATGAATATATTCATTTCCTTCAACTACTTTATTTTAGTTACTTTTATTTCTACAGTTTAGATAGCTACAATAGTGTTAACAGTTTATGATATAGATATGAAAACTTTCTACAACCAACAGCACAAAATTTCTACACCCAACAACTAAATTTTTCTTGACCTTTTATCACTATCCATTCCAGGTTAATATTCTTCACCCTCTGTCATTCTTCCCACTTTTTGAAAATCGATTTTGTATCCCATCATTCAGGAATTGCCACTACTTGATATAGTCTATTTTCTTGTTTTAGCTTTCTGTATTCCACAGTTAAATGAAATCATACTTCTTCCGAATTATTTCTCCTCACACAATAACTATCAGTTCCCTCCATATTGCAGTAAACTGCAAGCTTCCATCTTTTCTTGTAGCTGTATAGTATTCTACTTTGTACATATGCCACAACTTCTTGATTCATTCATCTGTTGCTGGTCATTTAGGGTTTCTCTATCCTGGCTACTCACCTAGGCACTGCAATGGACATTGGTATGAATAAGTCCATTGAAATTAGTGTTTACATGTTTGGGGGTGCTAAGAAGGTGCATCCCTGGGTTCTGTGGGAATTCTATTCTTACATGTTTGTGAAATCCCCGTACAGAGATTTTTCCACAGAAGCTGAACTAAATAGTATTAGCAACAAAATGAATAAGGGCTTCTTCTTTATGGCATCTGCACAACACTGTAGTTTCCAGTCTTTTGATAAATGCCATTTTCTCCTGTGTGAGATGATTTCCCATTGTTATTTTGACTTGCATTGATTTGCATAGTGATGATGATTTTTTTCTCTTGTGCCAACTTGTCATCTATACGTCTTCTTTATATGACGTGTTCATCTCCCCACTTGGGCATGAAAATACTGGACATTTTTCACTGTTGAGCTGTGAGAGTACATTGTACAGATAAAGATGTGGGTCCTTTATCTGGTGCATTACATGAAAATATTTTCTCCCATTTAGATAATATGTCCTTTTTTGTTTTAGCTCAACTCTTTTCTCATACCAAAAAATCTTTTAATGTGAGGTAGTATTTGTTTGTGTCTTCTTGCCTTTTGACTTAAATCATTGAAGACATCTGATGTCTATTTCCTGGAATGTTTGCTATGTTTTAGAGAACGCAGAATGCAAACTTATTAATTATGGGAAGTATAAGTCAATTATAGGCTACTGTGTTTATATATTCTATTTATTTATTGTGTTGTGTTTTGGCCACACCTTGCAGTGCTCAGAGATGTGAGCTCAGGGATCACTCCTGTTGGCTTAGGAGTTCAAATGTCCAAGGATTGAACCAAGTATACTGAGTGCAAGGCAAGCACTTTACATTCTATGCTATCTGTCCTTCACTGTGTTCATTTGTTAATAGAAAAATACACTGTGTATCTTATTTTCACATGTATTTTAACAAGTTTCTCTGATCATTCCCTATGTAATTACAATCATCTTATTCATATTAGCACATTGCCAGCCTCTCGATGGTTGAATGCCAATCAATCCAAACACAAAGCAGACTTTATTCTGTGTGTTTCTCTTTCTCTCACATATACAACAGACAATAAAAGACTACATTTAAATAGCTCACATAAGTTCTATGTACGCAACTTAAAAATAATAAAACAATTTGAACCAGTGGATAGTTCAACCAATACTGGGTGAGGGTTACTTTTCCCCTATATCCATGTTGGCACTGGTTGTTTTTGCTCTTTGTGACCAGTCTGACTGGTGTGACATTATCTATGGTTTTGACTTGAATTATTTCCCTTAGAATCTGTAATGAAGGAAATTTTTATATACCTATTGAACATATGTATGTCTCCTTAATGAAAGTGTCCATCTCTTCTCTCCTTTTCATTATACAGTTATTGACAGAAATGTGTCAACAACACTTCCAAAAAAAACTAATTGAGCTTCCATATAGCTTAGCAATTCCACATCTATGCACCAAGGGCCCCAAAAAATATATTTTGAAAAAATGCACTCTTATGCTTATTTTTTCATTGAATCATTTTTTTCATTGAATAGAAGCAGCACTATTTACAGTAGTCAAAATCTCAAGCTCAGCACACCAGGTAAAGAAACTGTGATATATATCACAGTTTATATATACATGTATATGTATATATACATATATTGTGTGTATACACACAATACTATTCAGCTAAAGAAAAGATAAAGTCCTGCAGTTTAACATTATATGGAAATAACTAGAGGCTATTTCACTGGATAACATGTGTCAGAAGGAGAAAGCTAGATAAAGAATGATAACTTGTATGTGGGCAATATACAAATAAGGCGAAAAGAAATGATCAAAGGCAATAGAAACTGAGACCTGGTCTTCAGAACTGTGGTGTCCAAGAGTGAGCGTGGGCAGTCGAGAACAGACCAAGGTACAAAGGTAGGAGGAAATGGACACTAGTGGAGGATGTGATGCTGGAACATTTTATGCATAAAACTGTATCATAAATACTATTGTACAGCACAGTGTTCAAAAGTAATAGAATAAAGTAAAAAATTAACTAATTTGCTACATTATGACACTCTAAGATCATGGGGCAGGGCCTATTGCATCGATTTGCATTGATCACATATTTAGCAGCAGGTAGCAAAATGAGCTGAAAATTCAGTTCTCTGCTATCCATTGCTAAAGTACAGAGCAATCTCCTCTAGAAATTCATAATATAAAACAGGCATCTTGAATATCATTCTTGAAAATGCTAAATGGCACATCAGTTAAAGGACTATATGGCAGGGCAGAATAATATTAGCACTTCTGTCCATAAAAATGTCATTTTTGTTAGTACTTCTTTTAAAAAATAAGCTGTGCTGAGAAAGAAATGGATATAAGACAAAAGTAAACCATTCTCAGTTATTTCTAACAACTTGGATACTAGATTGGAGGCTGAGAGAGGTAAACTAATGTGAAAAAAGAAAACATTTAGAATTTAGAAGCAGAAAACATTGAGAAGTCAGGAAGGTCAAAGATAATATTGTAGGTAAAGTTGACTAATAATTTGTAGGAAGAAGGTAATTCTAAATACTTGAAAGAAAGTAAGAGGATATAGTGGCAGAGAATTAATACAGTGGGTAATTCACTTCCCTTCTATGTATGTGACCCAGGTTCAATCCTCTGCACCACATAAGGTCCCCTAAGACCTCCAGAAGTGATCCCTGAGTACAGAATCAGGAGCCAAATCAGAACATATCCAGTGTGAGCCAAAATTGAAGAAGAGAGAGCAAGAAGAAAGCAAGAAGCAAGAAGAGAAAGAAAGAAAGAAAGAAAGAAAAGGAAAGAAAGAAAGAAAGAAAGAAAGAAAGAAAGAAAGAAAGAAAGAAAGAAAGAAAGAGAGAGAGAGAGAGAGAGAGAGAGAGAGAGAAAGAAAGAAAGAAAGAAAGAAAGAAAGAAAGAAAGAAAGAAAGAAAGAAAGAAAGAAAGAAAAAAGAAAGAAAAAGAAAGAAAGAAAGAAAGAAAGAAAAGAAAGAAAGAAAGAAAGAAAGAAAGAAAGAAAGAAAGAAAGAAAGAAAGAAAGAAAGAAAGAAAGAAAGAAAGAAAGAAAGAAAGAAAGAAAAAGAAAAAGAAAGAAAGAAAGATTGGAAGGAAGGAAGGATGGATGGAAGAAAGAAAGATTGGAAGGAAGGACGGAAGGAAGGACAGGAAGGAAGGAGGGAAGGAGGAAGGGAGGGAAGGAGGGAAGGAAGGAAAGAGGGAGGGAAGGAGGGAGAGAGGGAGGGAGAGAAGGAGAGAAAAATCGAGCTGTGAAAATTAAACTGTCATTCCACAAAGACTATAACACCAGTGCTGATTTTGATTTAATCAGGGGTATACGCTTCAGTATCACTTCTTATGAGAGCGAAGAAGGAATGCTTGGTGGCCCTTTTATCCAAATGCACTTATTCTCCAATATATGGGGATGTATTTTTTAAATTCCCATTACCAGTTACTGGGAAATACAATAAATAGTTCCTACTATCTAACCTAACTCTTTTTTCCCCATACAAACATTCTCTAAGTATAGCATTCTTTTCTCTCTTTTTTCTTCTGCTTTTTCTGTTTTTAATTCAGAATTTGAAAAACTCATATTTGGAGTTAAGTATGTATTGTACTTTGTACATTTGTTAACTCATATTACAAAACAAATCTATCTAAAGTCATCTGTTCCCATCAGTTTTGAATAGGAAGGTGGGACATAGTTTGCTATGTTTGCACAAAGGATGATGTGGTTTGTACAGATTAAGTAAGTCGTGATTAACTTACAACTGCTCTTTATTGGATCTCACTAAAGCTTTATCCTGGAGTGATTAGTGTATCACTCATTTTTTCCCCCAGAAGTCCTGTGTGTATAAGTCTGTGATTACTCATGCTCTGGCTTTGCTTTAGGTCAAACCCTAATAGAATATTGAACAAACACAGTTTTCTAGATCAGAAAAAATAAACAGATATTCAGGTAGATAATTTGAGCTCAGGTTCATAGAAATCTAGTTTTACCGACTTTATCTTAGTTATCAGGTCTGCAACTGCTGGGTTCAGTTTAGCTCTGTGGAAGTTCATTGTATTTAATAAATATATTTTTAAAGACAATGTGACTGTGTGCAAAATTTTGTGTCCTATTATATGGAATTTTATTTGAAAAAATGAGAAAAAAGCATTAACAGACATAGTGAAAAAGAATGGTTGATGCTCATATATATTTTAAGTGAAAATCTAGATAAGTAGATAACACTTTTTTCTTGGTGATTTTCAATTTTTGGTGAATTAAAATGAAATTTTAATTATTAAGAGTTTTACAGAACAAAAGAAATAGGTTAGGGTTGGTCATTATATTTAACTACTGAGCATTAACAGACTTTATTTACTATAAGACAAAAAATTTTAACAAAATTCTATACCAGTGTCAAGATAATATATTGAATTGCTAAAGATAATTCATAAAAGACTATTTTTGGTGAAGCAATAATATTTTACTGATCAATAGGTTCAATCGGTCCTATGCTAGTACTAACATCAATCCTAAGTATTTGTGTTTTCTAATGATGTGTAGTAGAAGAAAGAGAGAGAGAGAGAGAGAGAGAGAGAGAGAGAGAGAGAGAGAAGAGGTAAGGTGCCTGCCACAGAGGCATCATGGGGGAGGGAGTTAATCAGGGGAGATTGGTGGTGGGAAACGTGCACTGGTGGAGTGATGGGTGCTGGAACACTGTATGATTGAAACCTAAACATGAACATCTTTGTAACTATATATCTCATGGTGGTATAATTAAAAATGAAAAAAAGAAAAAAATTGTGAAATTTAGGTACATGCCGTGTTGTAAAAACTTGAAACACCAAATCTATGTCTTGCCGAAAATGGTCTTTATTTATGATTTTTGATTGGTTTTCCCATTTTCATTTCTCAGTGATCTTTGTTCATTGTTCTGTGTCCATTGGACTTAAACTAACTTTCTTTAGGAATTCAGGTCTCTTCTCTTTTTCATTTATTCCAGAGTTTATGAGAGTGAGATCATTAGAAAACACAAATGCATACTCTAAAATGTAAAGATATCAGAAACAGACAGGTGTTAGAACACCAGCTTGTACAGGCCTTTGTTTATTCTGCCTCTTATTCCAATCAACCTACCTTCTCCAGAGAGGTATAAAGGACAAGGGCAAAAGGCAGGTAAGAAAAAGCAGTTCAGAAGAGTAGTGGAAACCAGAGCTCAATGATGAAAGTATATGAATAGCATAAATAATCATTTAAAGACAAGTGAAGAAACAAATAGTGGTTATGGGGTTGAAATATTAAAAATAAATTTATGCACATGATAAAAAGTTATCTAGATATTTTAATTATTTATGTGAATATATTAACTTATAGGTGTTTTGTGTGTATAAGAGAAAATGACACTCCGGCCCCTCATGAACTTTTTTCTGTCTACGGCCCTTGAGGTAAAAAGAAACTCTATCCCTGATATTGTTGGGGGCCCAGTGGATCCCCAGCACTGGGTATTGACCTCACCCCTTTCCCTGGAATGTGTCCAGTCTTTTTTTATGTTAAACATATTGATACCTGTTAGCTCAGTTTAATGGCAGAGCCTGGCAAGCTACCCGTGTCATATTTGATATGCCAAATACCAGTAACAATTATAGACCTCATTCCCATGACCTGATGGAATGGCTTGAGGCTCTTTATGTTCCTGGAGCAAGCAGATGCCCTTGGGCTCTACTAGCATGAGACAGGACATATGGAGATGTTACTGGTGCCCACTCGAGCAAATCGATGATGAACGGGAAGACAGTGATACAGTGACAGTGAAACATAATTCAAGCAAAAACTTATTTTTAGTATTTAAGTATACATAAAATTTGATATTTAAACAGATAATGTTTTGTTAAACTATTTTTATTAGTTATATAGACAATGTTTAAATTTGAGGAAACATTAGATATAGATTTATAAAATTAATGAATTAAGTCTTAAGCTTAAAAAAGAAAATTGAAAATGTTTTTGTTTGTTTCAAAGTTACCTTAGATGTTAGAGATTTATTATCAGAAAGTCAGGATCCAAGTGTACAATTGTCAGGTTTTATAGTAGGAAGGATTTTGAGAAATTGTAGTAGCTATCCTTCACTATAGAAATCTATAAGGAAGAGTAAATTACAGAAAAAAACTGAATTAAATGAAGAGGAATACCTCAGCATGGTAAATTTAAGGCTAACTTTCTGCATCAATATATTTTATATTTCTACAATCTACATTTTAGATTATTATAACTTCTTTTCTAAATAATTTTCAATTCATTCAGCATATTCAGGAATTTATTTTTTACATATATGGGTATATATTAAATTGATAAAACATTGACATACAATACTATGTGCATTTCAAACCTTGATAAATATGTATTCTGCTACACTTACTATAAATGTTCTATAGCACTAGGCTTCATCCAATTGACTCCTTTTTACAAATATTTTCCACCCCACATCCCTTGAATAACTTTTTTTTAATAAGAATTTGAGTTAATTCTTGTTTGATTTTGTAGATTTTGTTTGGTTTATTTGTTTCCTTATATTTCACATAGAGTAAACTCAGGGGCCTCAGAGGTATTCGGAGTGGGTAGGGTGTTTGTCTTGCATGCGGCTGATCCAAGTTGGATTCATGGCACCCCTTCTCGTCCTCTGAACACCACAAGAGTGATCCTTTACCCAACGGAACTAAATGTACATTTTTTTTTTGCAACTGCACATAAAATACCTCTAGAATGTACTGTTAGGTCACAAGGCCTTATTTTTTTTCAAAAGATTAAAAAAATATAAAGTATTATTCAACCACAAAAGGACAAAATTAGATATCAGTAAATAGAATAAGAAAAACTGTAAAAAGAGGGGTTGTTGCTGAGAAAAAATGTAAAAGGTAAGATACTTGCCTTGAACATGACAGACTCAGATTTATTTACCAGTAACCCATATTGTTCCCCAAGCCCTGGATGAGTGAATCCTTAGCACAGAGTCAGAAGTAAGCCATGAACACAGTGATTTGGGCTTAAATACAGTAAAAAACAAAAGAATGAATAAGTAGAAACTAGAAAATTAGCAAATAAATTAAAAGGAAAACTCGGAACACTCAACATATCAAAGATTTAAACAATTATAAAATACATGGAAATTATTGGAAATGAAAACACACTGCCTATATTCTTGAAAGATACTTTGCCTAAATAAATATTCTCAGGTCCAGGAGTCAGAGTACAGGTTCAGTACAGCTGCTAAGATGACGCCAAAACTAAAACATTCTCAGGCTAAAAGCTGTTTGCTAAACTGTTACTTCCCGAGCGATAGCCCAGCGGGTAGGGCGTTTGCCTTGCCCGCGGCCGGCCGGGCCGGCCCGGGTTCAATCCCCGGCATCCCATATGGTCCCCCAAGCACCGCCAGGAGTAATTCCTGAGTGCAGAGCCAGGAGTAACCCCTGAGCATTGCTGGGTGACCCAAAAAGCAAAAAAAAAAAAAAAAAATAAAAAAAAAATAAACTGTTACTTCCTGTGTCACTTATTCTTCTCCTCTCTTTTCTTTCCCACCTTTCTCAACACAGTTAAGCAACTGCATTCCTGATTCTATATCTGCCTATATACACAGTTTTTAGTTCATGACAGAATGTGTCTGAACCTGCTGTTTGTCTTTCCATACAATACTCCCACCATTTTTGTGTTACTTTTTTTTCTTCAAGTTTTGGTATTTTTGAATTTTGGCCCACACCCAGCAGCTCTCAGGGATACTCCTAGCTCTGTGCTCAGGGATCAAGCCAGCATTTTCCCTGTGCAAGACAAGCACCCCATAGTGTATTTTTTTTCCTGCTTTTTACCTTTTGTTTTCCACTTCATTTCTAATGTTTCTCTTTCTTTTCTCTTGTTTCTGCTTCTTTAAGCCTCTCAGTATCAGATCATTTATATTAAACTGTGATATTCCTGGCATGCACACTTCTCTTCACACCTTCATACCTGCCTACTTCCTGCTCCAAACTCTGCTGTACTCTAAGGCTGACTCTCTTGATCTGGATCCCTGAACTTCATATTGTGCATGGACTGACAGAAAAGCACCAGCAGAAGGTCGGTGTGTAAGGGAGAGTGAAGTGAGACTACTTTCCCTTGGCTGCTTCCCTTACATGTCTCCATGAACTGACTGCATGTCTAGGCTGAAGCACAGCTTGTCAGGGTCTCTTCTCCAGAAGGCTTTGCTCTTTCCGGCATTTTTGAATGACCCCCTCCCTACGCTATGTGATAGAGACACAGTTTTTCCCATCTCAGTGTAACTCACTAACCTTTATTAATCCCTTAACCCTACCCAGGCTTTTCCAAATTGCCCCCTTAGAAAACACTTTCCAAATGATCCACTTGAAGTGTGCAATCTCTTTCTTGCTGTGCACTTACATTTTTTTCTCTCCATACTCTCTTTATGTCTCTGTTTCTTCATTTAGAGAACAAAAGTCTGAGGACCAGGGACAGGACTCAGGTGGTAAAGCACATGCCCAGTTTTTACAAGACCCTTAGATCAGTCCCAATATCATGTAACCCCTCTCTCAGCACCATCAGGTGTGGTTCCTATTTAAAAACAAATTAAATAAAGGTCTGACTTTTGTTGTACTATACTTAGTGACTTCTACACTAAATTTAAAATTTCTAACAATATCTACCAAGTCAAGCTACAGTTTTGATTACTCCATGTCCTCCAACATAGTTTGTGAATAATATTTGCTACACCATTAGGTCCTACAAACCAAACTTCATGTTCTCTAAAATGTTAAGATCATGGAACCAGAGATATATTAAAGCAGGTATGGAGATTATCTTGAATACCACTGACTTGGATTCAGGCTCTACCTTCAATATGTTCTACCAAGAATCTCCACTGATCACTGAGTGCAAAGTTAAGAACAAGTCCTGAGCAAGTAGATGCGACCCCAAACCAAAAAATTAATAAAGTAAAATTAAAAGCTTATAAATATATGAAGGAAACTGTATTCCAACTGAATTCATTGTGGTTGATCTAAAAGCAAGTATGGCAAAGAGTTAAGGAATGTTGAGAACTTCCTCTCACTTCCAAATCAGGAAGCAATTGTACCTCCTCAATTCCCAGCTCAATTAAATAGAAATATATGGATCACTGATTCTCAAATTGGAATTATGTGTTTCAAAGATTTTTTCCCCTAAAAACAAGCCTTGGAGAGGGAGAAAAATGTCATAAAAACAATGAGCATTTAAAATAGGGGAGGAGGGTGCCAGAGCTGGTAAGGTGTTTGCCTTGCACGCCGAGTTCCGGGTTCAATCGCTGGCATCCCATATGGTTCCCTGAGCACCACCAGGAGTAATTCCTGAGCAAACAGCCAGGGTGACCCCTGAGCATTGCTGGGTGTGACCCAAAAGGCAAGATAGATAGATAGATAGATAGATAGATAGATAGATAGATAGATAGATAGATAGATGATAGATGGATGGATGGATGGATGGATGGATGGATGGATGGATGGATGGATGGATGGATGGATGGATGGATGGATGGATGGATGGATGGATGGATGGATGGATGGATGGATGGATGGATGGATGGATGGATGGATGGATGGATGGATGGATGGATGGATGGATGGATGGATGGATGGATGGGTGGGTGGGTGGGTGGGTGGATGGATGGATGGATTGATGGATAGATAGATAGATTTATAACTCTTCTTTGGCTCAAAAAGTGATAAGAAAATCTGAAGAAAATTTTGGTATTTATCCCTAGATCAAGGGAAAATTATAAATAAAATTCTGTATATATTTTAGTGTGAGGGAAACTAAATCTCTGTAGTTCATTTATAGATACATTTTAAAGTTCAGTGTGGTGGAGCTCTGATTTCAGAAATAAAAGTAAGTCAAAATAATGTTGGCAAGGAAGTTGACCAATGGGAGGGTATCTACCTTGCTTGAGGTCAACAGGGGTTCAATCCCCAGCATCCACATGGTCCCCCTGAGAGTTGCCAGGAGTGATTCCTGAGTGCAGAGCCAGGAGTAAACCCTGAGCATTGCAGGGTGTAACCCAAAAAGCAAAAAAAAAAAAAATTCGTCCAACCTGGAAGTCTGGCCACCACAAACTTCTTTCTGTCCATTTCCTTTGTCAGGACGACTTACATGCTAACAATGTTTAGGGAACTGGTACTGGGTAATTTCACCCACTTTCTAGAATATGATCTTCTTGAAGTCTATTTATTTGGTAGTTTTCAAGGTCTGATAAGTACACTGAGGAATGTAAGCAATCTGGGAGTAGAATGACCTGTGATTTATAGATCTGGCTTCGGATCTCAGAGCCACAGACTGCATTACCCTTGGTAGTTCATCTCATCTTCTCATTTGCTCTGTTTCCTCATTTGTCAAGTAGCATAAGCCAGTCAGATCATTCTTATTCTCCTTTCTGCACTGTTGATGTTTCCAGAAGATGAGACTAGATCTGGATTTAGAAAAATCTCATAGGATCAATTAGTATGAAAGAAGGTTAATTCCACAATTTCAGTAAAACTAAAATCAATCAATAAATAAATGAGTATTGAATATTAGAACCCTGTTATCTTTCATGTCTGTATTACACAGCTAAAAGCTTTGGTTAGTGTTTCATTTCAGATGCACAAACCACAAGTTTTATTTTTATTAGAAATAGATAATTATTAGTTTTGCCAGCTGGAGATTTTAAATACTAGCATTCCCATTAAGTCCTTGTTAAAAACCCAGTCCTCTCTGATGTTGAATATTGACTCAGTCTGATGTTTTTGGTGCCTTTATGTATCATGCATTAGCATTATTGTTGGATAGTTATGTTATTAAGTATGAGCATGTGTTGTGTTATATGGTCGTTTGTGGAAGGCAGGGGTCAGGGGTTGTCTCCAGCACAAAGCTTTCTCTGTTTCTGCCATTGCAGTCTCCGACCATTTTAGTCAGGGAAGAGAAAGGACAAAAAAAAAAAAAAAAAAAAAAGTCCTTTTAAATTCCTGATCACATTTTCCTTCTGCTAAAAGTGGAAACAGGAATCTGGAATTGAAAAACTAATGACTTCTTTTCTGTCTCTGGTTCAACACATGTAAACAACCACAAAACCAAGATCCTTTGTCAACACTGACCCTGCCCAGAGCTTGGAAGAGCCAAATGCTGGTGTAGAGATTCCCTTTCTTTTGCCCTTCCCGCCTTCCCTCTCCCCTGTCTTCGGGATGAGCACTCTGAGCTTCCTTGTGTCTTGTTTGAGTCCCCTTGACATGGAGAAATGTAACCAACTTTCAAAGCCCAGTTATTCAGGAAAGTCTTTCTCACATCCAAAGTGAAAATCCAAATGGCTGTAAATTCTCCCTGTAACATATTTGCAGTATTTACCTAACATTAAAGAAGTTAAAAATCAATTAAGTTATTAAGTGTAAATACCAATAGTTTGTAGTTTTGATGATCTTATTTGTATATTTTATTTCATATGGGAAGTTAAGACAATTTCTTGAAGTGGTTCTCAATTCTGATTGTAGATTAAAATCACTTCAAAGGCTAAGAGCAATAGTAGAGTGGTAGGGCAGTTGCCTTGCACACAGTCAACCCAGATTTGATCCCAAACAGCCCATAAGATCCCCAGAGCACCACCAGGAGTAATTTTTGAGTGCAGAGCCAGGAATTACCCCTAAGCATCACCAGATATGGCCCACACACTGGAAAAATAAAGAAATGCATAAATAAAATCACCTGGAGAGCTATTAAAAAACACCAATGCTAAGATGACACCCCAAGCCAATTAAGCTTGATACTCTAGGGGCATAGACCAGACTGGTGTTTGTTAATAGCTCCCCTGATTATTCTAATGGCAGCAAGGCTTGAGAACTGTATTCAGCCTTTTGGCCCATAAATCTGCTGGTCAGATAGCTAAGTAAGGAAGTAGTTTCCTTTTAAATGATTTTTCGTTCCTTTTGTAAAATATTCCCTGTTCCTTAAATAAACTGTTCTCATTTCCATACTTTACACTGTGCTCTTCTCAAGAACATTACAAAAAAAAATTCATGATAGGAAGTGACCCAATTTGATAGATATTGAAAGAAAGCCAACCTAAATTATTGTGAGATGTCTCTTTATGCCTATTTGGAGAGCTGTTATTAAAAATAAAAGAAAATAGTGGCTGGAAAAAAAAGTCCAGGGGGTCAAGCACTTGCTTTGCATTTTCTGACTCTAGTTTGATCACGGTTACCACATATCATTCATTGAGAACCACCCAGAGTGATCCCTGACTAAAGATTCAAATGCAAACCCTGAACAGAGCTCCCAAAACAAAGAAAAATGAAATCACTAACACAAAAACAAAAAAGACAACAAATGCTACTATGAGGAGTCAGAGTGATAGTACAGTACGTAGGGTGCTTGCCTTGCACATGGCCAAACTTGGTTCTATCCCTGACACCATATGGTCCCCCAAGTCAAACAGCGTGCTCCCTAAGTAAAGAGAAGAAATCGCTGATTACATTTCGATGTGACCCCAAAACAACAACAAAAGCAAATGCTGGTATGAACACCAAAGGGTATATAGGTCAGCAGTAGCATACTTGCTGTGGTCCCTGGCACCACAAATAGAAACTCATGACATAGGGGAAAAAATCCTTGTGCTTTGCTGATAAGAATTAAATAGCAAATCACTAGGAAAAACAGTATAGAATACATCAAAAATATTAAAAATTAAAAATATAGAAGGAATTGGTAATTACATTTCTGGATATAAGTCCAAAGTCAACTGAAACATTAACTCAAAAGATATTCATCCCTTTTATTGCAGCATTAGATGTGAGAATGATGTAGGTGGGCCCTATGGGTGGCTTATGTGAGGCAGGAAGGGGAGAGAGATGGTCACTTTCTCCCCAGTCGCCTCTGCAGCCCGGGACCGCTGGGCAAGATAAGGACTGATAAAGTCTGTGATGAGTCCCTGCACGGTGTGGGCCTGAGCCCCACCAGCCCCACGAGGTGGCCATCAAGCCACACCTAATGTCCGCTTGATCTCTAGGCACAGGAATTGATCCCCACCACCCGAGAATTTTGGGGAGCCACAGACTCAGGTTGGAGCGAGGAATTGCTCTTTGTAGGAAAGGAAAGTCAGTCCTAGGCCTTACCCAGGGTTGCCTCAGGGTTCTTGTCTTCCTCGCAGAAAAAGAATTTTCATATGTAGACTGAACTAGAGCAGTGACCTAAAACAGATTTTATTATAGAGGTTTTAGGATGGGAAAGGAGGGAAAGAGAGAGTAACGTGCTCAAGGGAGAACGTGGGTTTCTCCAAAATCGGAGAGAGACAGGACTGATTTCCAAAGGAGGTTTTTATCATCTTGGGCTGGAATGCTCTGGAATCTTCTGCTGGACCATCAAAGGTTGATTGGGGGCGGTGGGGAGAAGGGGGCGGCTAAAGGCTGGGCGGAAGAAGGCGGATCCAGCTTCCTCAGGGTTTATTGTTGGCTAATGGGTCTTATCGGGTCTTCATTCCTTGTTCCAAAAGGTGATAGTTCACTGCCATGTAGCCCCAACTTTGCCTGCCTACATCAGAAGCGATAAAATAGCCAAAATGAATGTTTTGATAGATAAAATGTGGGAAATATATGCTATAGAATGGTTTTGCTATAAGAAGAGAAAAAAATATGCCATTTTGACTACATAGATAAACTTGGGGGACACTTTGGTAAGTAAAGCACTCAGAGGACAAGATACCATATCTCTCTTAATGTGGCCTCTAAAAGCAAACACAAAAGCACCTTAAAAACAACCAAAAACCACAGACTCAGGCCAGAGAGATTATCTCAATGACCTGCGAGAATGCCTTGCATACAATATATCTCAGTTGAGTTCCATCATTTTTTGTCCATTGACAGAGCTGCAGGTATCCAAGTACTGCCTCAAAGAAAAATAAAACAAAAATTTAAATAAAAATGATTGACAAAAGAAAAATGTAACTATTTATGGTGTTCATTTCCCACATATACACATATTGAATTTTTTTTTTTTTTTGCTTTTTTGGGTCACACCCGGCAATGCTCAGGGGTTTCTCCTGGCTCTGCACTCAGGAATTACTCCTGGCGGTGCTCGGGGGACCATATGGGATGCCGGAGATCGAACCTGGGCGGCATGGGCCGGCTGTGTGCAAGGCAAATGCCCTACCCGCTGGGCTATCGCTCCAGCCCCCACATATTGAATTTATATCATGTGTGCTTGAAGCTAATACAATGTGTATTGATTATATCTCAAAGAAATAAAAGCCATCTTACAGGGAGTTTAAGCTTTGAGAAGGATTAGTGAAGGTTCAAGTATCACCTTCTCTAACATTGTACAAGAGTGCAGTCTTATGTTTACAACATGAAGATCTAATATTATGATCCTATCAACTAAAAAATAACTATCTAATATATATTCCAAAGTGTCAGAATAACAAAGGAAAAACTTCACGAAAACATAAAAGACAAATTTTAGAAATAGAGCCTTAGATAGCAAAGGAAAACTAACCTCAAAAAAATTCTTATAAAAAAATTTTTCATATTCAAAAATTAACTAGTGCATCTTGACTTGCTAAATTTTTTGTATGTTTTCTTTAAAATTAAAACAAGATAATCCTATAAAAGTAAAACTGGAAGTATGGGTGGTGATCAAATGCACTTGGTGCCCACCGTCTTTGGATTCATACCACAAATACAAGGTCAGCAAAAATAATGGAGCTTGACATTGTCCTTATTAACTATGCTTCAGTAAATCTGCAGTACACATGAAAGGCATTCTTTCATCTCTCAAGATCCTGAAGGTTTCATACATCTTATCTGGCCAGACACACCCACATGATTTCCTCCTTAATGGGTATCTGCTCTAATTACTGCCTCTAACACTCAGTAACTATTTAATGTAGTTTATTTTATAGCATTAATTATGACTTCCCATATTTGTCTTATTCTAGTTCTTACAGAAAATAGTCATAGTTATATAAGTTAACTTTGTCTTAATTTCCTCATGGATGGAATAATGGTGCGTAATTTATTTATTGCAAATATTGCGTGGGTTGATAAATATCAATGTTTAAAACAAGTATGTGGTAAAAACTACCAGACATAAGCTATACTAGTAAATTATTAGACTAAAGCCTATAAAAGTTTGAGTTATGCATGGCACAGTATTTATTAAAATGCAGATAACTGATCTACATTTGTTTTATACTTATATGCATCATTGTATTTACTTTCTTAGCCTCTGAAGTTCTAAAAAAGATTAATGAACTTCTACAATTTTAACACTTATTTTTATAGAAAAATAATTATAACTCTCAGAGCCGTAAACTCAAAGTGAATTATGATCTCTCATTAAAATTCACTTATAATCAACACTATCTATCAACATTTAAAATTGTATAGAATTTAACTGCTTGATAGAACACATAGGGTTATGCAATGGGAAGCAAGCAGATGATCAGGAAAATTGCTGATGAATTCAGAAAATTAAGAATAGATTCACCTGCTATGTGGAGGCCAGTAGTCTCCATATAGCTATATGGAGGTGAATAGCTGTACCTATTTCTTTCAAGAGGAACAAAATTGTACTTTTATTACAAAAGTTTAGGATTTATACCACAAATGTGTCTTTACACACATTTACAGCTTGTATCAAAGCTATAAATGCGATTTTTTCCCCTCTGGCATTCATTTCATTAATAGTCCATAATACCTTCCAGGGTTAGCCATTTTGGTTAGATGAAAGGATTTATTTATTTTTCTGAAATTGATTAAAATGTCTTTGTAGGAACCAGAGTGATGGTACAGAAGGGAAGGTTCTTGCCTTGGCCATGCACACCTGGGTTAGATCCAGGGCAGTCAGGCCCCCTGAGTCTACCAGGAGCAATCCCTAAACTCAGAGCCAGGAGTAAGCCCTGAACACAGCTGGAAGTGGCCTCAAAACAAAACAAATGAATAAATTAATTAAAATAATAAATGCATTTTTTATTCTTTCATAATTGGAAGCCACTTTTGATTATTGTGAGCAATGTCACAATGAACATGAAAATACAGAAACTCTTCATATGATGATTTTGCCTCTTAGACATAATCACCAGAATGGAAATGCTGAATTATAAGGGATTTTAATTCGTTGAGTAATTTTCATAGTCTTTTATTGTCACTGTATGAATTTGCATCATCATCAACGGTATACAAATGTTTCTTTTTCTCTTGCTTTGTCACTTTGATAACAAGCGTTATAATAGGTATCAAGTTATAGCTCTTATATTTGCATTTCCCTAAAATTTACTGATTTCGATCTTTTCATGTGCCTATTAGTAATTTATATCTTTTCTTAACTTCAAAGTTAATGATGATCCAAAAAAATCGAATAAAAATCCTTTACCCATTCTTTTTTATGATCTAATTGGATAAATTCCCTTACCCATTATTTTCTGTGTCTTATAGTGTCTGTTGACTATACATTTCCTCTGGAAAAACATCTAATCAAAGTCCCTTGCCATTATATAATTAACCATTAACTACTATCAGTGATTCACTTAACATTCAGCCTTAACTTCCTAAAGCCAGAGTGTGGGATTATAAATACTCACCTTCTTATCACTTGCTTAGTTTTCATTACAATCAGTTCCTCTAGCTCAGGGACTTTCTAAAGGTCACATCAAAGCAGGTGTATTTCAAAGAGCTTCATTATAATAATAAAATATGCTCCCTTTACCTTCCCAGTCCTAAAAGGATTTCTATTTTGGGAAGTTGGAAGAGCATTTTATAACCCAAGTATTTTTTTCTTTTTATCACTTAAGAAATTATAAGGACTTTAGGAACTCTAATCAGGATAAGAGATAACAAAATGAAAAATATATTTCTTACATATCACAGTAAAAGAGAAAGTAGCATAAGATTTTTTCTTAAATGAATCTTTAATCAAACTTGAAAACATTTTCACTGGTAAACAGACTACCATTACCCACCCAGTCTCAGCAGCTCAGGCCTCTCTGAACTTCTCTATCAGCTTAGGCATTTCCTAACTTTTATCAAGTTTTGACAATTCATTTTGCCCCCATTTGCTAATTTTTCACAATTATTAGCCAAGTAATATTTTATTCTCCTCAGTTACATTTTAGCTTGTTATGATTAGAGTTCGGGGGCCCAGAATGATAGCACAGTGGGTAGGGCTTTTGTCTTGCATGCAGTCAACCCAGGTTCAATCTCTAGCATTCCATATGGTCCCCTGAGCACTGTCAGGAGTGATTTCGGTGTGTAGAGCCAGGAGTAACGCCTAAGCATTGCTTGGTGTAACAACAAAAAAAAAGAGTTCATAAGGAAACATTAGGATAAAGGAGAAAGTGGCTTTAATAAATATATTAAATATATTTTATATACAATATATATTAAACATATATTTAAAATATATATGTATGTCTATATCCAAAGCTGAGTTTCTTTCCCAGTCACATAGGACATTCTCCAGAATAAACCACACACTGAGACACAAAACAATTAAATCCAGAAGACAGAAAATTATATCAACTATTTTCTCAGATCACAATGCTTTGAGGGGAAGTAACTCACAAATAGAAAAACACAAAAACTGGAAACACTGAAGAAACTAACCAACATACTGATGTAGGTGGGCCTCATGGGTGGCTTATGTGAGGTGGGAAAGAGAGAGAGATGATCGCTTTCTCCCCAGCCGCCTTTGCCCCCTGGGACCCCCTGGGCAGACTAAGATCTGATAAAATATAAATCAGCCCTAGGCCTTACCAGGGTTTCCTCAGGGTTCTTGTCTTCCCTGGCAGAAAAAGAATTTTCAGGAGTGGATGAGCAGTGAAGTTAAACAGATTTTATTATGGAGGTTTTAGAAAGGGGAAGGAGGAGGGAAAGTGAGAGAGAGTACACATCTCAAGAGGAGAGATGCGGGCTCCACACGTGCTCGGGCACCACAAGCAGCACATGAGCCAAGGCAGCGTGCACGCCATCCTTTGGTCAGGACGGCTTTTATAGATTTCTTCCCAAACTACTCCCATATGGGGCTTCAACCTAGGCTAAAGTCTGTTGCTAGGGCCATTGCCAAGGGGAAATTTTGGGAATGGCCTTCTTGGAAAATTTCCTTTTCTTGATCTCTGTTTGGCCCACCACCTCGGCAGAGCCTCACAACAAGACAGACCACCCCTCCCTCACTCCACGGGCGCCGCCATTTTCCACTTCTGGACTTCCCTCTCGTCAGAACTCCACCCAGCAGACCAGCCCATCACAGCACGGATCACCGACACCCACCCTGCAGCAGCTTTTTCCTCAATCCGGCCCAGGTATGCTGGTCCAGAGACTCTCACACATGGGGCAGAGCTGTTCCTTGCTCTCCCTGTGCACAGCCGTTCATGAGGCAGCCGGGAGGCATGGCGGGTTCTAGCCCTGGCCCACCACCTCGGCAGAGCCTCACAACAAGCCAGACCACCCCTCCCTCACTCCACGGGCGCTGCCATTTTCCACTTCTGGACTTCCCTCTCGTCAGAACTCCACCCAGCAGACCAGCCCATCACAGCACGGCTTGCGTGGCATAGCGGCAGCGGTTCATCAATAAATGCTTTATTTGGAGGTGTTTAAAAGAGTGTGCCTCCTGCTCGACAAGCCTGGCAAGCTTCTCGTGTTGTATATGATATGCCAAATTCCAGTAACAATTATATTAGGTCATTCCCATGACCTAATATAATGGTTTGAGGCTCTTTATGTTCCTGTAGCAAGCTGATGCCCCTGGCTCTACTGGCATGAGACAGGATATTTGGAGATATTACTGGTGCCAGCTCTAGGAAATAGATGACCAACGGAAGATCATGATCGTGATTGTGATCTCTGTTCCTGCTGGATCTTCTGTCATGGAATGTAAGGGGATTAAGGGCTGGGCAGAGGAGAGGTTGATCCAGCTCCCTCAGGGTCTATTGCTGATGAAGGCCTTATCAAGTCTTGGTTTCTGGTGCCAAAAGCTGACCCTGGACGGCTTTAGGGCAAGAATGCAATGCCCTGTGGGCCTCTCTGTCGGCCTGCCTAGGTCAATACTACTGGAAGAAGAGGCCTCAGTTTACCCTAACCAGCTGCTGTGAGCAGTCCTGTTTTGAGCTGGTCCATCATATATTTTTTACTTCCTGCAAATTCCTGGGCTTTTCCTGATAAACAAGGAGTTAACAATTGTCCATCATAAAATTCTTCTTCTCCCTTTCAGCCTCAAAGAGAGATTAGATTTTGGGAAATATATAAGTCAAATGCTCAGAAAAGGATCAGTTATATCCTTGCATCCTTGTAACAATTGCCAAGAGCCCAATTTCCATTTAAAAGGGTCTGCAGGAAACCCTTATCTTTAACTTCCCTGCATTCCCTGTAACACAAAGAGCTAATTTTCCTATTAACACAAAGAGCTAATTTTCCTATAAAATCTCCCACAAAAAGAATCAAAGTGAACTTAGTCCTTTACTAAATTCCTCCTCATTTGCAGGGTCTCTTCTCTTTTCTCTTCTTCTTTGGAATAAACTTTCCTACTTTCTAACTCTGAGTCTGAAGCAGCTTCAAAATGTTGAAGAATTTGGGAATTCCAAACAAAAACAGACAACTTCATCACTTCTGTCTCATCTGTACCACTACTTAATAATTAGAGTAATCAAAAAGTCTCTTCAAAGGCAAGATCCAGGACCAGATGATTTCACTAGTGAAGTCTTCAAAGCCTTAGAAGGTTACCAGTTTCCAATACTTCCCAAGTTCCTCTAAAAACCTGAAGAAAGGGGGAGAGCAGTAGTACAGCAGATAGGGCAGTTTGCCTTGCATGCGGCTAACCTGGATTCAACCTCCAGCATCCCATTTGCCCCCCAGCAACGTCAGGAGGAGTAAATTCTGAGTGCAGAGCCAGGGGTAATGCCTGGAACCTTGTAAGGTGGCTCAAAAAAAGAAATACAAAACCCTTGAAGAGAAGAAAAGTGAGACAGTCCAAAAATATTCTATAGTCAATCTTTTGATACATTAAGCTAAGCAAACATGGACATCACACACACACACACACACACGCACACACACACAAACTATAGACCAATATTCCTTATAAAAATAGAAGCAACAGTCTTCAACAGAACCTAAACAAACCCAATTTAACCAAAGCAGACAATTAAATCATATGAGAGCTGGTCCAGTGATGAAAGGATTAACATAAGCAAGCAAATTGTTTTACACAACACTATGCTTAGTATGAAAATCACATGATCCTATCAAAAGGGCAAAGAGCTGCCCTAGCAAGAAATAATAAATGTCTTGCTTGTATCAGAAGCTTCAATTCCTTGGAAATCATTTATGATATTATATTCACAATTTACATTTATAAATACCTCACACATGTGTTAATATGTTAGTAGCATAAGCTAACAATTATGCTTCCTGTTATAGCCTTAGTGATCTAATCTATAAATAAACAATTATGGGAATTTTTGAAGACAAATATTGCTCTTAGAACCTTGATAATTGATCACCTCCATCCTAAAAGTATACCTACCAGACCACTCAGAAGGTCTAATGCTTGATATATCCCTTTTATATTATTTCTGTCACACAGAAGTGGCATTTAATTTAGATCTCATGTCTTTATTTTATGTTCTATTGCACGAGATAATGAGGTAGAGGCAGATTAGCTGTACTTGAAAAGACTGAGCTATTCAAAGAAGGGTGGTAAGTAAATATGTGAACAGGCAGATCTCAAGGAAACAGACATATAAAATAGAAGAAAAGGTTAGCAAATATTTAATGTGTGCTCATCAAATTATTTTAGAAAATAAGCATATCCTGAAATCACATAAGTCCTTCCCTTATAGGGGAAATATCTTCAATTAAAGAAAATTCCAAAGATGAAAAATAAGGCCCTAACTGAAGTTTAGAGGAGGCCAAAGGCATTATATAAGAGAGTAAAAAAGAGCTAGAAAACAGTCCCGAAATTCAAGCAAAAACTCAGGGGGGAGTGGAACAGAAAAGTTACTTTTTTAATGTTCTTATGAGTCTAATAAATACCTATCAGTGTAGCAAAAGACAGTCACTTCAGTATTTATAATAATTGTGAATGAAAGCATACGTATCATTAAGTGATTAGTATATGATATTTATATACTTGTATCACTTTGCTTGTCTTCCCATTGTTCATCGATTTGCTTGAGCGGGCACTAGTAACATCTCCATTTCTTGGACATGAGATCCATTATTGTTATTGTTTTTGGCATATCAAATAAACCACAGGTAGCTTGACAGGCTCTGCTGTGGCTCTGGGTTCATCCCATGGACCCAGTCCTTTTCTATGTCAGACCATCAACCATCCAGGGCCCATGGGGCAGAGCCTTGGGTGTAGACAAGCCTGTCTCCTATCATTAAATAATTATTTGAAATAGCAAAAGAATAAAATACTGAAATATGATAAGGATAGTTAAATGGCATTAATGAAGGCATGAACACATAATAGCATAATATTCACTGTGTGATATTGGCTATGAAAACCAGGGTCAAGTGAGAGTACAATGGGTAGTGCACTTGCCTTGCACATGGCTACATGGGTTTGATACCTGGCCCTCTGAACATGATCAGGAGTAATACCTACATCACAGAGCCAAGAGTAATCCCTGAGCCCTATGTTCCAAAAACAAACACAATATATATAGAAAATATATATATACACATTTGCATAATATGCAAATCTTAATATAGCATTATATGATATAAACTTTACTTAATGCTACATATTTCAAAATCCTAAACATAGAACAAAATACTACAGTGGTTCATTAGAGATGGGTGAACATGGGAGAAAGCCTTATTTACTCTACACTTCCAAATTACCAGACATACGTGTATATTCTACTGTTAATTATAAAACACATACTTTTATTTTTGTTTATTTGTTTTAAAAGTGAAATTCTGAAGATGAAATAAATTAAAGCTAAAATGGTCTTTTAAAACTATGATTGGGAGTACCAAGTCCCATGCATCAGTCAGGCTCTCAGAGACAGTGGGGAAATACTACCTCTAACTGTCAGAGATGTATATCATTAAATCGAGTAGCTAATAAAAGCTAGAAATATACACAATGCCTTGATGTCACAAAAGTCTGAATGTGCTAGGATTATTGGCACCATTATGGTAAATTACTAAACAAGCCTGCACCGTCTAGTTTTTCAAATTAAGTAACGGAACATTGCAAAGTATATATCTATTTGCTATAGTAGAATTTCCTGAAAATGTGGCAAGTATAAAAAAGAGAATATGGGCGGGAACGATAGCCCAGCGGGTAGGGCGTTTGCCTTGCACGCGGCCGGCCTATGCCGGCCCGGGTTCGATCCCCGGCATCCCATATGGTCCCCTGAGCACCGCCAGGAGTAATTCCTGAGTGCAGAACCAGGAGTAACCCCTGAGCATCGCCAGGTGTGACCCAAAAAAGAAAAAAAAAAGAGAATAAATGTTCCTAATTATATGCTCTACTCATTTTTCTTTCCCCCTGAATACTGGTGTATTTATATGGATATTTCCAAATCCAGAAATGTTTAACTGCTGATTAATCTTTTGCTCATTTAAATACATCACTGGGCATTCCATTGACTTAATAAGCTATGTTCATTTGAATGTTTGACTCACAGGCAAACACCAAGAATTATGCTATAACTTACTTAGAATTCTGGAAAGTGTGTTCATTGATCACGTATCTCTAAGAAAAAATATTGATCTTCCTTTTTCTAATATTTACTTCTAAATTAGGACCATTAAAAATGAGAGCTATTTTTCACCAAAATTGTTATGCAAACCTTTAAAACTGCCTAAACACAACTACTGATTTTTTAAAAACAGCTGTCATTCCAGTAATGCTCAGTCTGGAAAGTGAGCAGGGTCCATGTGGTAACAGGGACTACTTAAACTATGTCTCCATCCCTAAAACTAGGAAGTTTTCAAGTCATTTGAAAATGAAACTCATATGTTAAGAACACGGAAAACAATTGACTGGGTTAAATATTAGTTGGTTTTCTCTTCTGTATTAAGAGTTGCTGTTATAAACAACAGATTATTTGTATGCATACTAAAAGAGCTTCTGTTGGATATGCTAGTAAGTTAAATACGTATATATTTCAATATAACAGGAGACCATGTGAGCATTCTTGAAGTGTATCATTCATTCACTAATTTCCACTAACAACATTTAAATTCCCAAATATTATGCTTAGACTGCTATAAGGGTAACTATGGAGGAAAACTATGGATTTGCTTCAGTAGCACCAGCTGGGAAACATATTCTTCATGTTACTTTGGAACTTACTCAAACCATCACACCCCCACCCCCCCACCCCCCCACACCTCCCATCCTTCCCGGCCAAAGCCTACAAGCTTGTCATGCTAATTGTAGAAAAGCCCACTTCCAAGATTCAGATCTTTGTTTTCTACCCTATATATTGCTGCCATCTAGTGATCAAATCTAACTGCAAACTACCAAGAAAAGTCTCAGCTAGGTATTTCCAATAGGCATACACACTAAGAAGGCTTTAATAAATTGTGGGGGATATGAAACTAATAACCTGCACACATATCATGATTTTGAGCTCTGTGAAGAATGTGTGTTATCCTTTGAAACACTGTGATCTATTGAGTCACAAAAATGAAAATATTATGCTATATAATTGGGAGGGAAGGAGAGTTCTTATACCTCTGTTATTACTTGGGGAATTTTGATATCAAAACAAATAGAAATAATTAAAATTGGATAATATCACTGTGACAGTCTATGGCTTAAAACATGTATATTACATCATGATTTTAAGACATTATTGCTTAATCATGATGTTAAGACATTATTGCTTTTTATCATCATTGTTATTTATCTTTGATAAAAACTAAAACTTAGTAAGTTATATAAATTGTCATTATCACACAACTGTGAATTCAGATAACTGATTAAAAGTTTTGACTAAGACTTCACTGATAAGATATATTTTTAAACTATACAGAGTTTGCAAATTGTATGTGAATATCTTTAAAATATTCATCATTGTATCTTCCTCAATTGTTCTAGATATATTATTTCATTATCTAGAATAATGTCCTGGATTCCTTAAATTCATTTTAAACTTTATTTAGGGGGATTAAGAGACAACACAGTGGGTAGGACATTTGCCTTGCACATTCCTCTAGAGGGTTTGATCTCTGACACCCCATATGATCTCCTAAGCCTTGATAGGAGTGATTCCTGAGAACAGAGCCAGGCGCAAGCCCTGGTGTGGCACAAAACAAACACAAATAAACTGTTTAGAAAGAAAGCCTGCCTTACTGCATTTTGTAATTGCCACTCAATACCATTTAATATTGAATTTCATGTACATTATTTTTTTTCTAAAATAGTATGGATAAGAAGAAAAATATTTAAAATTTAGGGGAAATATTTGTAACAATGCCATTAAACATTTCAACAAACTGCTCTAGCAACTTCAAAAAATGTAGAATGGCAATTCACTTTGTATTCTAGGGAATAGATCTTGGCAATATATTAGAATCTGCTATGAAATCTAGAAAACAAAGAACTATGTCACTTATCAGTAAAATATAATTCTAATTTTAAATAACATAAGGAGCAATGAGAAATAAGATTGTTATACTTCCATGTAACTGGGATTGAGAGATACTACAATACAGCTGGTAGGGCTCTTACCTTGCACATAGCAAACAGAATTTGGTCTCCAGCATCCAGTATGGTTGCCCAAGTCTGCCAGGAGTAAACTCTGAGAACCACAAGGTGTAACCAAAAACCAAACATCAAACAAATATTACACTTTCTGAAAATGATGATACAGTAACTTTAAGAATAAAATCCTGAAGTTAAAGAACAGTTCAGAAAATAATGTGCAGCTTAACAAAAAAAAATTATAAAAGAAGAATGAAGGAGTCAAAGCAATAATATAGCAGGTAAGATGTTTTGCCTTGTATGTGGCCCACCTAGGTTCAATCTCCAGCACCCTAGATGGTGCCAGAGCCTGCAAAGAGTCATCCTTGAACACAGAGCCAGGAGCAAGTCCAGAGCACTCTGGGTGTGGCCAAAATCAAAAAAATCACTGTATCACTGTCTTGCTGTTCATCATTGATTTGCTCGAGCAGGCACCAGTAACATCTCCATATGTCCTGTCTCATGCTAGTAGAGCCCAAGGGCATCTGCTTGCTCCAGGAACATAAAAGAGCCTCAAACCATTCCATCAGGTCATGGGAATGAGGTAAAAAAAATAATCAACAAAAAATAAAAATAAATGAAATATGAAGACCCAGAATAAATTATAAAAGGAAAAGAAAAATCAACTGCAAAACAAAGAAAGTAAAACTGATAATAAAAACAAAATAATCTAAAAGACAAAAAAGAAAAATTAATAAATTCAAATAAAACTAAGTTTGTGAAAAATAGTCATTTAAATCTACTATAGTAAAAAATCGCAGAATGGATGAAAGTTGGGAGGGGGAAGGAAAGTACAGAAACAGTAAAATATAGATGTGTGAAAGACTGCATATAAATTAGAAAATATGTATGAGTTTGAACATCACTTTGTCACTTGTATCACTAGTCTTTCTGTTGTTCATCGATTTGCTCAAGCAGGCACCAGTAACATCTCCATACTTCCCGTCACATGCTAGTGTAGCCCAAGTGCATCTGCTTGCACCAAGAATACCAAGAGCCCAAACCATTCATTCAGGTCATGGGAATGAGGTCTATATTTGTTACTGGTTTTTGGCATATCAAATACGACATGGGTAGTTTGCCAGGCTCTGCCGTGTGGGTGGTATACTGTCTGAAGTAGGCTCTCAGTTCATGCATTACTGATGAACCATGCAAAGGGGAGAGATTTGGCTTATCTCTTGGGTGGAGCTCTGATGAGCTGTGGAATTCGGATGTTGAAAATGGTGGCCCTCATGGTGTGGGGGTTCCTCTGGTTTCTTGCGAGGCTTGGGATGGTGGGCCAGGACTAGAACTTGCCTTCCCTCCTACATGCCTCATGATCAGCTGAGTACAGGGAGAGCTGGTAGCAGCTCTGCCTTGTGTATCTGTGTCTCTAGTTCAAGCATACCTGGGCTTGAAATAGTCTTTGTTGTAGTGTGGGACTCTGACTGACGAGCTGTGGAGTCTGGATGATGAAAGTGGTGGCCCTCATAGTGTGGGGGGTTCCTCTGACTTCTTGTAAGGCTCTATTGGGATGGCAGGCCAGGGCTAGTACTTGCCTATACACAATGTAAAAGTATACTGATCTTCTTTCTAAAAATAGACAAATTAAACAAACCAATTTCTTCCTAGAATTGACTAGACTTTACTAGAAGAAACAAACTTTTGCAAAGTAAAGTATTTACATAATATTATGTATGCATATATATATATGTATATATATTCACTTGTCATTTGTATCACTTGTCTTGTCGTTGTTCATCGATTTGCTCGAGCGGGTACCAGTAACATCTTCATAGTCCTGTCACAAGCTAGTGTAGCCCAAGGGCAACTGCTCACTCCAGGAACATGAAGAGCCTCAAACCATTCCTTCAGGTCATGGGAATGAGGACTATAATTCTTACTGGTATTTGGCATGTCAAATATGACACAGGTAGTTGTCAGGCTCTGCCATGCGGGTGGGATACTCTTGTAGTAGCCTCTCATCTCGTGTATGCATTGAATGCTTATATATTATCAGGAAATAATTCCAAATAAAAATTTTAAAGCAACAGCAAATATAGATAAAAAATTCAAATATATATACAAAATTGGACATAAGGAAAACCACAAAATTTTGTTCATAGACATGAAAGAACTGAATGAATTGAGAAATAAGCTGTTGTTCCTGTTTTGAACTTTCAAAATTATAAAAAGGTCAATTCTGACTCATAGTAACACCAGCTTAAAGTACTGACCACTGTTTTTGACAATAACCATATTCATGTCATTGTCATATTTATTTTTATGATGATATGACAAAAATTAAATTAATCAGATTCTAAAAATTGTTGGATCATATTCATAAAAATGGCTGTAAATGTTTTACTCTAAATCAACTTATAGTTCTTAAGCTATATGTCAAAAATAACAGATTATGATAATAACCTTGCATGTATTTACACTTTTCCATGAAGACTTATGATACTAAAATTTGTCTGAGATTGTGAAAGAGAATGAATGCTTAAGGACAACTTGAAATTTCAGCATTACATTGAACTTTATTCCTTTGATGGTATATAGCTACAAAGATTTTAGTAGATGTTGATTTGAAAAGCAAATATGAAAATTACTGTGCATTGAAAATGGGGATGTTGATTTTTTCTAAAGGTTAGGAAATTATGTATATAACACATAACAATAATTATGGCTACTTTAAAATTAAACAAAGATTTTTTTATTTATAGGTATGGTGCTTTTCAAATTGCCATTATTACAATAGCAATTTCAGAAAGAAAAATGAGATGAAAATATTAATGTGAATATAAATACATTATATGTGTGTGTTTGTGTGTGTACGTGTGTGTGATTTGTGCCTTGTTATGTAATATGCAGACCACTTTGGGTTTAGGAGAACGATAAAAAATACTGGTCTGTAAATGAAGAATATTTTAAAACATGTGAACAAATTCTTTAAACAGTATACCCTTTGGTAGTTAGTACAATCTAAGCTATAATATACTTTAGAAGAGAATTTAGCAATTTTTTTCTTAAAAAGGGAAAGTTTCATTATTTTAGGCTTGTCCACATGTGATATCTTTTATTTTTTTCCTTTTTTGGATCACACCTGGAAATGTTCAAGGGTTACTTTGCACTCAGGAATCACTCATGGCGGTGCACAGGAGACCATACGGGTTGCCCGACATGAACTCAGATCAGCCACGTGCAAGGCAAATGCCCTACCTGCTGTACTGTCACTCTCACCCCATACGCGATAACTTAAAATACTGTTATTTGCTTACATTCTTGCTTGTTTGTTTGATTCTTTTTTAAAAGTGAAAAATAATTTTTAACTCACAGGTCATTCAAACCAGACTGTAGGCCAGATGTAGCGCATAGGCTGCAGAGTCAGACTGCACTATGGAACACTGAGACAATTTTATGGCTGTATTTTGCTATGGATTTAGCGGTCCAACATAATAAAAACACTGATGTTGAAAGTTGCAAAAACACTTTTAGTGTTTCTAAATTCCAAGACCTATTTTTCACTTTTAACATCTTAGTAATAGCAATTGCCGATTTTGTCATTATTCCTGGCTAGGTGGCCGTCATGGGGAAGGAAGCTGGCATGATCTACATTCACATAAACCTGATCACAGACATCTGTAGTATTTCGCCTCAGTTCAATTTCTGCTTCTCTTGGTCTACACATACTAAAATTAATTACTCTTAAAAATGTCTTCAAAAGAATGCACTAGATTCATCCAATGATTTAGCAGTCCTCTCATCACTGAATTCTTGAGAGAAAATTCTACTAAAAAGTCTATGATGACTGTCAAACTCGTGACATGCACCCTAGACAGATGAGATCAGCTGTGGCGTGTTAGTCATAGAGACACCCAGGCTGGGGAAGGAAGACAGACAGGGCCATGCAGGGAACGTGATCAGGAGCAGGGTAAAAGCCAAGCACTATATAAAAACACACTTTGTAATACCAAGAAAATGGAAATTCCCTGAATCTTTATTTTTTCTTTTTTGGGATCACACCTAACGATGCTCAGGGGTTATCCCTGGCTCTACACTCAGAAATTACTCCTGGCGGTGCTCAGGGGACCATACGGGATGCTGGGATCAAACCCAGGTCAAAAGCAAGGCAACAAGGCAACACACTACTCACTCTGCTATTGCTCCCACCCTCAGGAAATTCCCTGATTCTTACACGAGGATGTTATTGAGTCTTTAAATAGTTTCATGGACTGGCATATTCTTATTTTATAATTTATACCACCAAAGTATAACATGACAACATAATTATGATCATTATATTTATCTATGTAGTTATGAAAGAATTCCTTTCAATAGGAATAAAGATTTTTAAGTTTTAAGTAAAAATACCAGATCGCAGCTTAATTGGAAGTATCTTTCTTCACAAATACATAAAGCAATGATACTTAAAATCAGTAGAGCCTTAGATTCTGAACAATATAGCTGCTACGGGTGGTAAGCTACATATGGTACTTTTATAGAAAATGGTGCTTAAACTTAATTTCAACACATTTGTAAAGAAAACAGAAACAAATTAAATAAGTAGGACGACATCAAACTAAAAATTTTGTATCACAAAAGATATAGGGCTGAAATGAAAAGACAGTGTATTGAATGGGAGAAAATATTTGCATAGCATACATCTGATAAAGAACTAATGGCCAATACACATAAAGCACTTATAAAGCTTGCAAACAAAAAGTAATCAATAACCACCAACAAAACAATAAAAGCTTAATAGACACTTCCCTGGATAACATATAGATGGCCAGTAGGAATTTGAAAATATGTTCACAATCATTTACTTTCATTAAGATGCGAATCATAAAGGCAATGACATATCATGTCACAGCATGACAATGGCAGATATTAAAGAGTCTAGGACACAACCAGTATTTGAGGGACTGTGGTTAAACGGAGTCTCATTCATTACTGCTAGAAAAGTAATATGGTTCAGGCTCTATAGGAATATCATGGAGATTTCCAAAAAAAAGTAAGTTTATAAAGTTACCTTATGACCCAGAAATTCCACGTTTTGGCATACATGCCTCAAGCACAAAATCATTCATTGGAAAAGATATTTTAACACTATGTTCATTAAAGTGTCTACTGCAATAGCCAGGATATGGAAAAAATGCCCTATAATATATGAATGAATAAAGAAGTGAATGAAATTTTGCAACTCACTACAACTTAAATAGAACTGGGCAGGGAAAGGTGTATCATGCCAAGGTAAGTAAGACAGAGGGAGATAATCCTCCTCATCTAGAAGAAACAACACGAGAGCATAGACAGTACTTGTTTTGGAATGCAAAACTGAGATTACCAAGCAATGGAATGAGCAGGGTGGGCGGAACTGAGTGAAGGGGCTGGAATGGAGCGACAGAAGACAGTTGTAAAGGGTCTCGGCACCTTGGTTGGAGTAGAAATACTGTATCTGTGTACATCAGAAATAATGTTAACACTATTGCAACCATGCTATATAAACTAGAATAAAATTGAAATACAAAAAATCTAGAACAAAAATAACGGCAAAGCCTGCATGTTAAAGATAAAAAAGGATTTATTTTTAAAACTAGCTGAATCTAAATCAGTATTGTGATCACTGTAAGATTTTTAAGTTGCCTAAATACCATCCCATCCTCTGTTTCATGGTCACTTGAAAATTAAGGTGTTTAACATTTTTGGTAAATAAAAATAAAAGTAAGCAGCATTGTTAAATTATTAGGTTAAAATCTTTTCATGTCCCATTTCTAGTAAATTGTCGTCATTCAACTTGTGTGTCTATTATGAGAAGAAAAGAAAGTGAAAGAAGAGTCTCAAAGATATGTGGGCACCAACAGGCAAATCAGTGTTTGCAAAATAGAAGTGCTACAAGAAAAACAAGTAGGCAAAAATTAATTGAAGCATTGGCTAAATACCTCCAAAATTTGATGATAATCATTAACCTGGATATTTGAGAAACTCAGTAAACTCCAAAAGAGTATTAGCAGAGCTACATACCTTAAAACTTCTTGGCTGAACATTCAAGAGTGAAGAAAAAGAGTGAATTTTGAAGGCAGAAACCCCTTTTGACCTAATTTTATTTTTTATTTTTTATTTTTTAAGTATTTTATTATACCACCGTGAGATATACAAATAAAAAGATATACAATTAAAAGTTCATGTTTGGGTTTTGGTCATACAGTGTTCCAGCACCCTTACCTCCACCAGTGCCCAACTCCCACCACCAACGTCTCCGGTTCCCTCCCACTTCCCCAGCCCACTTCCATGGCAGGTTCTTTATTTCTTTCCCTTTCTCTCTCTTTCTCTTTTCCTTCCCTTCCAGACTATGGATTACAGGACATACATTAAAAGGTTGTCATGTGTATCCTTTTGCCTCTATTTAATGCAGTGTTCTAGGTTGGCATTAGTACCCTCGACAATTATTAGCACCCTGTTCCATTTTCTGTCTTACCTAACCTCCTGACTCCCACACGTTTGTGATAATTTCCACCTTTGACAAGACCTCCTGATATATGTTTCACTTGACCTTGGATATTGGTATCATAATATTGTACATATATATTTATGCCATGCAAATAAATGCAGTCATTCTGTATCTGTCTCTCTCCTTCTGGCTAATTTCGCTCAACATAATCTTCTCCATGTCCATCCATTTATAGGCAAATTTTATAACTTCATTTTTCCTAAGAGCTGTATAGTATTCCATTGTGTAGATGTACCAAAGCTTCTTTATCCAGTCATCGATTCTCGGGCACTCTGGTTGCTTCCAGATTCTGGCTATTGTGAATAATGCTGCTATGAACATAAAAGTAGGGATGGTGTTTCCACTGCGTATTTTTGGTTTCCCAGAGTAGATTCCCAGGAGTGGTATGGCTGGGTCAAATGGGAGTTCGATTTCTAGTCTTTGGAGGAAAGTCCATATTGTTTTCCAGAAAGGCTGTACCAGCCGGCATTCCCACCAACAATGGATGAGTGTCCCCTTTTCCCCACATCCACGCCAGCACTTGTTGTCCTTGCTCTTTTGAATATGTGCCAGTCTCTGTGGTGTAAATTGGTATCTCATTGTTGTTTTGATTTGCATCTCTCTGATGACCAGTGATGATGAGCATTTTTTCATATGTTTTTTGGCCATTCGAATTTCTTCCTTGCTGAAGTTTCTGTTCATTTCTTCTCCCCATTTTTTGATGGGGTTGTTTGTTTTCTTCTTGTAAAGTTCTACCAGTGCCTGATATATCCTGGATATTAACCCCTTATCAGATGGGTATTGGGTGAATATTCTTTCCCATTCTGTGGACTGCTTTGGTATCTTAGTCACTGTTTCTTTTGAGGTGCAGAAGCTTTTTAGTTTCATGTAGTCCCATATGTTTATCCTTTCTTCTAGTTGCTTTGTTAGTGATGTTTCACCTTTGAAGATGCCTTTAACTTCAATGTCATGGAGGGTTTTTCCTATATTTTTTTCAATGTACTTTATGGATTCAAGTCTGATATTGAGATCTTTAATTCATTTTGATCTGATTTTTGTGCATGGTGTTAGTCACAGGTCCAAATTCATTTTTCCCAACACGACTTGTTGAAGAGGCTTTCCTTACTCAATTTCAGACTCATTGCACCTTTATCAAAGATTAAATGATCATGTGTTTGAGGTTGGGTGTCAGGATACTCAATTCTATTCCAGAGGTCCACAGGTCTGTTTTTATTCCAGTACCATGCTGTTTTAATTACTACTGCCTTGTAGTACAGTTTGAAGTTGGGAAAGGTGATGCCTCCCATCTTCTTTTTCCCAAAGGATTGCTTTAGCTATCCTTGGAGGTTTATTGTTCCATACAAATTTCAGGAGTGTTTGGTCAATTTCTTTGAAGAATGTCATCGGTATCCTCATAGGGACTGCATTGAATCTGTATAGAGCTCTAGGGAGTATTACCATTTTGACAATGTTGATTCTCCCCATCCATGAACAGGGAATGTGTTTCCATTTCCTTGTGTCCTCTTTTATCTCTTGGAGCAGTGTCTTGTAGTTTTCTTTGTACAGGTCCTTTACATACTTGGGTAAGTTGATTCCTAGGTATTTGATTTTCTGTGGCACAATAGTGAATGGAATAGTTTCCTTAATATCCCTTTCTTCTCTTTCGTTATTTGTATATAGGAAAGCCACCAACTTTTGGGTGTTGATTTTGTATCCTGCCACTCTACTATATGCGTCTATTGTTTCTAGGAGTTTTTTGGTAGAGAGTTTAGGGTTCTCTAGGTATAATATCATGTCATCTGCAAATAATGATAGCTTGACTTCTTCCTTGCCTATCTGGATGCCCTTGATGTCCTTTTCTTCTCTGATTGCTATGGCAAGTACTTCCAGTACTATATTGAATAAAAGAGGTGAGAGGGGGGCAACCTTGTCTTGTCCCTGATCTCAGGGGAAGGCTTTCAACTTTTCCCCATTTAGAATGATGCTTGCTGTGGGCTTTTGGTAGATGGCTTTGACTATCTTGAGGAAAGTCCCTTCAATTCCCATTTTCTGAAACGTTTTAATCATGAACGGGTGCTAGATCTTGTCAAATGTTTTTTCTGCGTCTATTGAAAGGATCATATGTTTTTATTTTTTCTTTTATTGATATGATGTATTATGTTGATTGACTTGCGAATGTTGAACCATCCTTGCATTCCTGGGGTGAATCCTACTTGGTCATGATGTATAATCTTCTTGATGAGTCTTTGGATTCTGTTTGCTAGTATTTTGTTGAAGATCTTAGCATCCATGTTCATCAGGGATATTGGTCTGTAGTTTTCTTTCTTTGTGTTGTCTCTCCCTGCTTTGGGTATCAGGGTGATATGTGCCTCGTAGAAGCTGTTTGGGAGTGTTTCTGTTTCTTCTATTTCCTGGAAGAGCTTGAAAAGGACTGGCAGTAGGTCCTCCTTAAAGTTTTGGTAGAGTTCACTAGTGAATCCGTCTGGACCTGGGCTTTTGTGTTTGGGCAGACTTTTAATTACTGTTTCTATTTCCTCGATGGTGATAGGCTTATTCAGGTATTGGAGGTCTTCTTGTTTCAGCCGTGGGAGGTTATAGGACTTCAGGAATTGATCCATTTCTCCTAGATTCTCATGTTTCACGGCATACAGGCTCTCAAAGTAATCTCTGATGATCTTTTGGATTTCTGTGGTTTCTGTTGTGATGTCACCCTTTTTATTTCTGATTCTGTTTATTTGGGTTTTCTCTTTCCCTGTCCTTAAAAATCTTGCCAATGGTTTGTCAATCTTGTTTATTTTTTTCAAAAAACCAGCTCTTGGTTTCATTAATCTTTTGGATTGTTTTTTTGGTTTCCAACTCATTGATTTCCTCTCTAAGTTTTATTATTTCCTTTTTTTCTGCCTGGGTTGGGCTCCTTTTGCTGGTCTTTTTCTAATGTCTTCAGCTGTGTAGTCAGGTTATTTATGTGGGCCCTTTCTTGTTTCCTGATGAATGCTTGCAGAGCTATAAACTTCCCTCTTAACACGGCTTTTGCCGTGTCCCACAAGTTCTTATAATTGGTATCTTCATTTTCATTTGTTTCCAGAAATCTTTGGATTTCCTGTTTGATTTCTTCTATGACCCATTTGTTGTTCAGGAGTGAGCTGTTCAGTTTCCAGGTGTTTGGTTTGACTCCCTGTTTCTGTGTACTGTTAACTTCCATTTTCAGTGCATCATGGTCTGAAAAGATAGCTGACACAATTTCTATCTTTTTAATTTTATTGAGGTATGCTTTGTGGCTGAGCATGTGGTCTATCTTGGAGAATGTTCCATGTGCACTAGAGAAAAATGTGTATTCAGCTTTTTTGGCATGAAGAGCCCTGTATATATCCACTAGCTCTCTTTCTTCCATTTCTTCCTTCAGGGCCAATATTTCCTTGGTGAGTTTCAGTCTTGTTGATCTATCCATCGTTGATAGAGCAGTGTTGTAGTCTCCAACTATTATTGTGCTACTGTTAATATCTTCTTTGAGGTCTCTTAGCAGTTGTTTTATGTATTTTGCTCACCCCCTCGTTGGGTGCATATATGTTTAGTAGTGTAATTTCTTCCTGGTGTACATACCCCTTAATTAATAAGAAATGGCCTTCGTTGTCCCTTCTAACCTTTTTCAGGCTGAAGTCTATATTATCTGATACTAATATGGCCACACCAGCCTTTTTTGGAGGAGTTGTTTGCATGGAGAATGGTCTTCCAACCTTTGACTCTGAGTCTGTGTTTGTTCTGCTTATTCAGATGCGTTTCTTGTAGACAGCAGAATGTTGGGTTCAATTTTTAATCCATTTTGTCACTCTGTGTCTCTTAATTGGTGCATTTAGACCATTGACATTGAGAGAGATTATTGTCATCGTATTTTGTGTCATCTTTCTGTTTGTGCTTGTTGTGCTTTTGGGTTTGGTCGTATTACAGTAGACCCTTCAGACCTTCTTTTAAGGTTGGTTTTGAGTCCATGAAGTTCCTGAGTTGTTGCTTATCCATGAAGTTGTGTATCTTTCCTTCATATCTGAATGTGAGCCTTGCAGGATAAAGAATTCTTGGTGAAGCCTGCAGTTCATTGAGCCTTTTCGCAATATCCCACCATTTTTTTCGGGCTCGGAGTGTTTCATCAGAGAAGTCTGCTGTAAATCTTAGAGATGTTACTTTGTATGTGATTTCCTTCTTTGATCTTGCTGCTTTCAGTGTTCTATCCCTATCTATAGTTTTTGTCATTTTTATTAAGATGTGTCGTGGAGTATTCTTGTTGGGGTTTCTTTTTAGCTGGTATCCTACGGGCCTCTTGGATCTTGAGGCAAGCATTCTTTAGTTCCGGGAACTTTTCAGCAATGATGGCTTTGACAGTTTCTTCTTCATCAGGGTTTTCTTCTTGCCCTTCTGGGACCCCAATGATCCGTATGTTGTTTCTTCTTGTTCATCCCGATTATCTCTTGTTGTCTGTTCGGTAATTGTGAGCCTTTTTTCTATCTTCTGGTGTTGTGTAGAGAATCTTTGGAGCGGCGTCTTCGAGATCACTAATTCTTTCTTCAGTAGCTATTATTCTGCTATGATGGCCTTCCACTGTGTTTTTTTATTTTATTTACCTCATTTTTAATATCTGGCATTTCCCTTTGCATTTTCCTCACTTCTTCTCTCAAGTCCTCTTGTATTTTATTGATTTTGCATTCCATTGCTTCTTTGAATTCCTTTTGAGTCCTTAGCAGTTCTTTCCGAAATTCTTTTTCAGAGAGGTTATACAAGTCATTGGTATTGCTAGACTCATCTGGCCCAGTGACTTCACTCACAGAGCTTGATGGATTTTTGCGTTGCTTTACCATTATGACTATTGTAGGTTGCAAATGTGAGTTCCTGGGTGACTAGATAGTACAGTTAGTAGGTGTCTGGTCTGTTTGCAGAGTTTGGGTAGGTGGCAAGGATATAGGAACCAAGGTTCACTGGTACCTCATGCAAGTTAGGTAGTGAGAGGGTCGCGCGGATGCGCTAGCATCTGTGCGGTATTGAGTTTTGGGATGTTCCCAGAAGCGAAGGGCCCAAGGGTCGGTCGGGTTGAAACCAAGGCAGTTTGCCTTGGTTCCCGTTGATGGAGTTCCGCTCTTCCCTGGGGTAGCTTGGGTTGACCTAATTTTAATAAAGCCATTATGTCGAGCCACAATGTGCAAGAGAAGTGGGGAGAGAGGGGGGGAAGAAGAAGAGGAACAGTGTCTGCTAGAGCAGCAGGTTTGGGTGAACAGGGAATCTGGGGACATTGGTAGTGGGAAATGTGCATTGGTTGAGGATGGGTGCTGGAACACTATATGACTGAAATGCTATCATGAACAGCTGTGTAAATGTCTATCTCACTGTGTTATAATAAAAAAGATAATTTAAAAAAATAATGTTAATATTAAAGCACTGAAAGAAATGTATCATCAACCAACAACTCTTATATAGAATAAAATTGTACTTCAATAATGATGATGAATTTAAGCTATACTAGTTTAAATTCATTTATAGCAATTGGGGCTTTGAATTTGTTTACAACTGCTGTAATTATAGAGTCAAAGTTCAACAACCTGGATAGTGACCTGTTTGTGGAGCTGTGATTGTTCAGATAGAGCCTTGGCACCACTTTGGAATGGCATGTGTCTGTTGTAGATGAACTAACTCACGTGTACCCCAGATTGTCTGAGCACATCTAATAGATGTACAGAAGTCACCTGACACAGTTAGCCTTGATAGTTTGTGCCCAGTTTGAACAGTGCTCTGGGCTGTCTGGGATATGAGATTTCTGTCATTCATGGGAAACTTTTCTTGAGTTTCTAAGGCCTAAAGAACAGTGATTATGGACTTCAGGTCTGTGAGTGGTCAAGGATAACAGATGATTAATTCAGCTTTATATGGCTAGATTTTAAATCACAAATGCCCTGTATGTCAAAGCAATTTTTTTATTGCATCGCCTTGAGATATACAGTTGCAAAGCTGTTTGTGGTTGGGATTCAGTCACACGGTGTTCCAGCATCCATCCCTCCACCAGTGTACCCTTTCCAACACCAATGTCGCCAGCTTCCCTTACCAACACCCCCAAACCCCTCAGTCTGCCTCTATGGCGAGACACTTTTCTTCTCTCTTTCTTTCTCCCTTCTTTTGTACATTGAAAGCATTTATATCGAGAGAGCCTGAAGGACTGTCCAGGTCTCTGTATCCATAGTCTGGTAGTGCCCTGGCATGTTCACATAGGTCTATTTGTAGATAGGTAAGCTGTGTGGTGACCCAGATTTAAGAGGTGGCCAGAGCATGTCACAGAAACTGAAGCAGAATATCCTCACAGTTGAACTCCTCACAAGGGCCCCTTGCTAGAAAATACTTTGAAAGATGGAGGCAACTGCTGTAGACAAGTGTAGGTCCAAAAGAGTTGAGTTTACTGACTTTCGTAAGAAAGTGTCAGTCAACTACCAGTTTGCTCTGCTACTGGCCTGGGATCGACAAACCTGATCCCGGAATGAAGGTGTCCCAACCAAATTGCCAGTGGCAATGGAAACAATGCCTGCTACTAGCTGTCACTGATTTCTAGTCACTTGCTTCCCGGTTAGCCAATGTGAAAGTAGGTGTGGATATTGGGAAGTTTGGGTACATGATATACCTCCGTCCTGCTTCTAGAATTTAGGAGATCATTAATGAAACTTGTTTCCCCTGACTGCTGGCATAGGGCTGTATCATCATATTTACTTATTTGCTTGTTTTGCTCTTTAGTTTTTTAGGTAACTTTCTACAGGCTTGAACAGTTTTTTAGGAATATACTTTCATATATCAACTAATGTTTGTAAACACACCACACCCAGCACTGCGGTATCAATATTCATGGGGACCATGACAGGGCATTGAATTCCCCTGGACCAGCCCATTTATTGATCTCAGTTCTACAGTCAAAGTCTGCTGATTTGCTTTGATGTGGCTTTGCGGTCTTTCTTCACATCCAGTATTTGTCTTTCTCCTTCTTATTTTCTTAGTATGAATCTTTTAGCTCCATTCCTAATGTTGCCAACAGTTTCACATTTTAGACAATGCTAGTCTAATCAAAACCAAAATGGTTTGGGCATAAAAAGAAATACAGATCAACAGAATAGATTGGAAAGCACATAAAACTCACACAAGTATGGGCAATTAATTTATAACAAAGGAGTAAGAATATGAAATGAGGAAAGAATAATCTCTTTAATAAAAAGTATTTCATAAACAGCTTTGTTAATGTCTGTCTCATGATGATATAATAAAAATAATTTAAATATATAAATAAATAAAAGTGTTGGGGGAAAATAATACTACAGCCAATGAATAAAGCTGAAAAATGATCTAACACTATCCAGAAAAACTCAATATGAACTAAAATCTTGAACATACCAACTGAAACAATGTATCTACTAAAGTAAAACACATGTAGTGAGTTCCTGACATCTGTCCTGTTCATGACTTTTTTTGGATCTGAGTCCAAAAGCAACGGCAAGAAAAGCATAAGTATGCAATATCAAACTACAAAGTTTCTGCATAGAAAAGGAAATTATTAACAAAATGAAAAGGCATCTGAATGAGGAATAGAAAATATTTGAGCTCCTATATCTGCCAAAAGGCTAACATGTGAAATATATATACAGAACCCATTTGACTAAATATCAAAAGCCAAACAATCTGTTGTCTTGGGAAGAGAAGTGTAAAAAATTGTCAACAAAAACTTTTGCAAATTAAATTTCATCAAAAGAAACATTCATCATGACCAAGTAGACTATAACTCAGGTATTTAAGGATGGTTTAATACATGTAAATTGATGAAATAGATCACACCAACAAAAATAAAGATATAATATGTCAACTATCAATATCAATGGATACTAAAAGAAACTTTGACAAAGATTCAACATTATTTTAATCTTTGTGGGGACACTCCCAGAAGCTCTTAGAGGCAGGACCATTCACTGCTGTGGTCAATTCTTACATGATTAAGGAGCCACTATAGACAATATGTCTTGCATAAGTATTTCATATTTATGCCAAAAAATTTTGCCAGAAAATTTTATATAATGAATGGAACCTTTATATAAAGCTATGCTCCAATATTAACTGAATATCATTTATTAGTAAGATGTCTGTGTTTATACAATGGAATATTAAATACCAATTTTTTGATCAAAATGAACAGGACATGGGAAATGTGTAGAGAAATATCATACATCTGGCTGTATGGGGGAGTATGTCGTGCCAGAGATCCAGCCCAAAGTCTTACACAGGTAACACATGTGTTCTACCATTTGAACTATATGTCCAGCCTTCAATAGTCTTTCATTGTAATTTCTTTTATCATAAGTCATTTATTTTATGTTCATTAGTGTTAAATATATCGAATATTTTTCTTACATGGAACCAGACAAAAATGTCTACTTTTTTTAACCACAGCTATTTAATATAATTTTAGAAGGCCTAGCTAGAGAACTTAGTATAGAAAATGGGAAAATGTGACAAAATTGGATAAGAAGTTTTATTCTTCTCCTGGATTTGTGCTGAGAAATTACTCCTAGCTGTGGTAGAGGGACCATATAGAATGCTGGCGGAATCTGAGTTGGCCACATGCAAAGCAAGTGCCCTACTCACTGTACTATCTCTCTGACCCCAACAAATTATGTTTTCAATATGTATAATATGATCAGCAATAAAAATTAGTGAGTTACTAGTAACTGGTATGTTTGGCATGGATTTTGCCCACTATTCAAGCATGTTATGTCAGTTGAACACTCTGGATAACTCTGTGTGAGTTCATTTATGAAAAAGCCAAGAATAAAAAGAGAAAAGAAAACTGAATCCCTGGTCTAGAAATTAATGTAGTAGTATTCCATAGTAACTATTCCTGGTTATAGGACAGACCTCTGTATATGTATACATAGACAGATATGGATACATATACATATCTACATATGTACATATATGTGTATGTATACATATATGTATACATGCGTATATGTATGCATCTATGTATGCATGCATATATGTATACATATATTAGTATGTATACATATATGTATGTATTTGTCAATATATATCAGGCTGTATTACTGGTTCTGGCATATTGAATACACATCAGACCGCTTGCCAGGCTCTGCCGTGGGAGTGGTATACTCTTCAACTCTCTTCAACTCTCTTCAACTCTTCAACTCCACTGTTCTCCCTGCATTAACATACGCCTCAGAGACCTGGGCCCTACGAAAGCAGGATGAGAATGCTATTCGGGTCTCCCAAAGAGGAATCGAAAGAGCTATGCTTGGAATATCACGCCTCACTCAAGTGAGAGAAGGAATCAAGAGCTCCGACCTCCGCCACTGTTCCAGAGTCAGGGATGCTGTCTCATTTGCCAAGGCATCGGAAATCAGACGGGGATGGACATGTAAGGCGATTTGGAGACGATTGCTGGACTGCTACCGACTGGATCCCATGGGATGTCAAAAGATCACGTGGCCACTCACCTACAAGATGGTCAGACTTCATCGTCAAGACCCTGAATGAACGGTTTGAGGCTCTTTGTATTCCTGAAGCAACCAGATGCCATTGGGCTACACTGGCACATGATAGGGTCAAATAGAAATAATACTGGTGCCCCTTCGAGCAAATTGACGAATAACGGGATGTCAAGTGATCAAGATATCAGGCTGTGTACTTTTATGTAAAGTTACCTCAAAGAAAGTACTTGCTGACATTAAAGAGTAAGGACACTGGAAAAAAGTGTTAAGATTGCTATGATAGCATTAAAACACATTTTAGAAAACTGAAGATTCCACTCAAAAACTACTAGAAGTGGTGGGATACAAAATTTTTTTAAAAATATAAAAATTTTATTTCTATGTTTAAAAAATGAATTTCAGCAAAGGGAAATTAAAAAGCAATGTAATTTATTATATAAAATTACATAAAAAAGATGAAATATGGGTGAGCAAACCAAAAGAGTTAAGTCTTAAAAGAGTTAAGCAAAACAAAAAGTTAACATCTATACACTGAAAAAATATAAGAAATCAAAACAAAATTAAAATATACACTGGTCATGGATTGGAAAGTTGAACACTATTAAAATGAACCTTTTTTGAGTTTTGACCTTTATGGGATAAAGGAAGTTGGGCATTGCCTTGTATGTGGCTGACCCAGGTTTGTTCTCAGCATCCTAGATGGTCCCCTGAGCCATCTAGGAGTGATCTATGAACTCAGAGCCAGGAGCAGGCCCTGAGCACAGCCAGCTGTGGTCCAAAATTCAACTAAATAAATGATCAGAAGAAAATATTATTTTTTACTGCTAGATATTATGGTCCCAAACATTCTCCCACCAACTAATGAGTAAACTCATTTATAGCCTATGTCTAGAGAGGTTTTAATTTCAGTTTTTGGTGATCCGTCCTTTACGAACAACTCTCACCCAAATGGTTAAGTGTGTTCAGCTATGTCTCTAAACCTCTAGTTCCATCTATATTGCTGCAAACTGCATGATTTTTCTCTTTCTTGGAGCTGCATAGTTTTTCATTGTGAAAATTTGCCACGACTTCTTGAACCATTCATCTGATTTGGGCACTTGGGTTGTTTCCAAATCTTAGCTGCTGCACTACTTCCTGGCTATTCCCAAGCAGCAGACGTCACCCTGACCTCCACCATCTTCATTCTGAAAATCAAAACAACAACAACAACAAAGTCCATAATGGGTGGGGTTATATCCTTCCCTAAGGCACCAGATCCTAGTTCACAATGGGATGGTGAGTAGAGCTTCCTGGCAGCAGTAAGTGACTGAAAGGGGTAGCTTGCTAAGACCTGGAATAGCCATCTGTGCTGCTGTACTCTACTGTCAGGACAGATGAGTGAGAAGTAGTTGAAGGCACAGAACCAAGCTCAGAAGCGTCTCATGAGACATTGTGGACTCTTCTCCATACCAGGTTTAGATAGGCTGAGCTCAGTTCAAATAAAAAAAAAAATCCAAGTAATCAGCAGTTTAAACACTATCAATTTCCCAAACTTCCCCAAGCAAAGAACATAATAAGTCTAAGAGAGAAGAAGAAGGTGGATCATAGAGGAAGCCCTTATATTCCTCCTGAGACTCCTGTGTTGGCCCTCGGTGCTTGCAGCTGCTGTGGTTACTGCTCCACTTGCGACCTCTCCCTGTGAAACACAGCAAGAAAATCCCGGAGCTTGAAGGAAGTGATTCCAACCCATAGGGCTGCCTCGAAAAACCTGTACATTTTTGGAGCCACAGACAGGGAAAGATCCAAAGTGATCTTTGGACCAGACTCTCCAGAAACGACTCTGACAAGACCCCAAATTCTCCCCTACAGTGTAACATCTAGCTCCCCAGTCCTCTTGGCTTCACCTTCCATTTGTTCATAGATATTTGCACCAGCACCTTAGGCAGAAGCAGTCATGACTGTAGGAAGAATGAGTAAAATGATTTTTGGACTATTTCCTGGACTACCAAGAACTGGGGATAAAAAGCCTTAGGACTAAGTAAGTAAAGTTCACCCGCTCAACAGAGCTGAAACAAGAATGGTCCCTTTTTTATCTTATATTTTTTAGTTCTATAGAATATCTCTTCTATTAAAGAGACTCAGCTAAATAAATCAATGTAAAATTCTTAAACCCATTAGTTTGATTTCCTCCTTATCTATCTAGAATAAGAAAATCATAGATCAACTGTAATAAATATCTGTCCTAAACAAGTTTAAGGCTGGAGAAAGATTCAAGAAACACTTTGTTACTAGCTTTTGATTTTTCTATTGAGGCTACACTGCCTTACAAGAATGTAAATGTTTATGAGATTTAAGAAAACAACATTTCTAAATCATTGGTGGTCATCTATATATACTAAGGCACGAACAAGCAGCATCCGGGCTCAGAACCGAAATATCACTCCTAGGAAGAGTTTACTGAGTCATTAGTTTATCAAGAAAAGCATTTATTATGGCTATCCTTCCTGAAAAGATGTCAGATTATTTTTAAAAATAGTGCCTGGCATTTTTATACACATAAAAGTACTTTTATTTAGAATTAAAGATTAATGTAAAATTAGCCTTTGCTTTAGTAGTGACTTTTTTCTCCTCGAAACAGGCTTGTTCAAAGGAATAATTAATTTCTGATCAAGAGTTTAGTTTCTGACTAAGTGATTTCTGTCTCAAAGACACCACTTGAGGGCACCAAACTCATTGCTCTTAGAGTCTGTCTGTTTGGAGAAGGTTGCGCTTGCCATCTCATTGTAAATCAAGAGGAAGTGGGTGTGGAAGCCCAAGGTCTGGGAAAATGACCATAATAATAGTACCTTGTGTTTATATAGCACCTTTCTTCAATTAGCTCAGCATGTTTGGATATGATTACTCAGCTGGGATCTTCCAGTTGTGGGAAATGAGGCACAAGGCAAACACGTGGCCGACTTGGGACAGAGGGTGAGACTCTTTTTCACTTTAAATGCTCATTCATTATTTTTACTCTCAAAAACTGTTTTTATGACCTTTCCTGGCTACTTCCTTAGAAACAATAAGTTGAGAAGTCAAAGTCCCAGGCTCAAATATATTTAAAGAAAACATTCATAAGTTTTATTGAGGAATCACACTGTTAATATCCAAGAAGGAATGAAAACAGAATTGTTTTTTCAACTATATAAAAGTAACTACAAGGTGACAAGCTGAAGATACCACTTTCCAGAGCAGGTCATGAAAACCTCACAGTTTAATACCCTTAGCTACATTCTTCTTTTTATTCCTCAAGCATATCTACTAAATTTTTATTGTGACTATCACGCATCTATTATCTATTCTTACCTTCATATTTAAAAAAGTGACCAAGTAGGTGGCAAAGAGAACTTTAGATTTGTCTATAGAAAGCTAACCTTTTGGCTATGGTGAGAACTCAAGGGCTGGAGCACTTAACCTGGCCACTACCCTGGGGTTTAGTCGGGAGTGTCAAGACACTGCTGGTGAAAACCCACAAAATAAAAAGCTAAACTTTTATCTTAAAATAAGCTATTTTCCCAGAACTAAATGTGTCGATGAATTCAGTAAGATTTAGGATAGAAACATTATGACAAGACATGATTACTAAATGGAATTAAAGCTTAGTCATGGTGAAGATTGAGTTTTCAGTGTAACCAGGGACCCATGCCTAATACACAATGAGGATGTTTTCTTCCTTAGGAGTCATTGAGGATCCCACATGCTAATTAAAAGTTCTCACATTTTCTCCAAAGTACTTGCTCTGTGACTGTCACCTCTGAGTTAGGTTAAGAGCATTCACATATTTGTAAGTTGCAGCTAAATGACCTTTTACAAATACAATTTCAGCAGATTTACTCTCTGGGCCATCCAGTTTTACCAAATACTTTTTTTCTTTTTGTTACAGTTGATATATTTCCTGAAGAGTTCAAACAATCTTAACACATACCTGATTTGTAAAGGTGTTGGAGGATTAATATGACTAGAATTGATTTTCATTTTTATGAAAATACATATAAGAAATGCTGCATGTGCTGAAAGGGAAACACATCGAATCTATAAGCCTTGTTCTCTGTCTTACCTTTCTTCTCTTTCTCTGTTATACTAAGTTTGAAAGATGTGTTTTATTTGGCTATATGGGGGATACTTGTTTTTTAATTTCTTTACTTCAAGTCGTACCTCAGATACCTATTTTCTATTAACTTCATTAAATAATTGTGCAACAGTTTTTACAGTTAATATAAATAGGCAGGATTTGACTTTGGAAGTCAGAGACTTTAAAACTTAGAACCAATATCTCTAATGCTTATAAATCTAAATATAAGAAAAAAGTATTATTACCTTAGGCTCATTCTTATCATCAACCAACTCTTATTGGAAATGATTTATTCCTTACATTTCTAAGTTAGAAACAAAGGCAGCGCAAGTAAAGTATCCTGCCTATACAGAGTAGGTGGTATATCCAGGTTTCCAAACTAGGTCTCCTATATAAGCCTTCATATTTAAAAACATACATTAAATTCTATATTCTACAAGTATCTTTTTTAGATATTTATATTTCCAGATGATTAGAATAAAACAGACAAATTTTCTTAAGATAGCAGATAAATCAATGCATTTTATTTCAAATAAAAAATCCATGTTTAGTGTTTTGCTTGACAGAGCAATGAAGAGATGTTTGTTTGGGGAACTATTTTTTGTTTGCGGGAGGCACACCCAGTGAGTTTAGGGCTTAAGCCTGGCTCTGCATTTAAGAATAACTCCTGGTGGGGCTGTGATTCTTGGGCATGTATGGTGCTGGGACTTGACTGTAAGCTACCTTACTCACTGTACTATAACTCTGGTTCTGAAAAGATGAATTGATCTCCAGGAACTCAGATCTTTTATATTATGTTTAATTAAAAAAACACAAAGCCCATAAAATAAGAAATAAAAAATGATTCAAGGACTCAAGAGATAGTACAGGTGTTTAGTTACTTGCTTTGCATGCCAATGTCCATAGCTAGATCCCTGGCATCACATATATTCCACACACTGACTGTTCCCTGAGCACAGAACCATGAGTAGGACCAAAAACTCTGTCATGGCCCAAACAAGATCATTTTAATCCTGGCAAAATTAGTTTCAGGTTTCCTAATGAGTAGTGTTTTTTTTTTTTTGGGTCACACCTGGCAATGCTCAGGGGTTTACTCCTGGTCCTGCACTCAGGAATTACTCCTGGCGGTGCTCAGGGGACCATATGGGATGCCGGGGATCGATTCCAGGCCTGCATGGGCCGGCCATGTGCAAGGCAAACGCCCTTCCCGCTGGACTATCGCTCCGGCCCCTAGTAGTGTTTTTATACAACCAAGAAAGACACAGGTAACATTAAAGGTACAGTGGGTTTAGGGGATGAGGTATATATTATAAAGTTCATGCCTTGCTTGTGTGAAACTCTAGTCGGAATTCTCTACATCTAATGGACCCCGAGCATCACCAAATGTAGCTTCTAGCTCCCAATCCCCCCATCTCCTGTTCACTCAGGTTGTGTCCCTGACCAACAATATTAACAAATATCATAACAACAAAAGCAAACTGCTAAGTCTCCTGGAACTTCCTTTTCTTTCTTTTTTTTTAATGTGCTTTTTTATTTTATTTTTTATTTATTTTTTTTTTATTATTACAATTACAAATATATACAATTAAAAACTTCATATGTGGGTTTTGGTCACACAGTGTTCCAGCACCCATCTCTCCACCAGTGCCCATCTCCCACCACCAACGTCCCCCGGTTCCCTCCTCCCTCCCCCAGCCCTGCTCCATGGCAGGTTCTTTATTTCTTTCCATTTCTCTCTCTTTCTCTTTTCCTTTCCCTCCAGATTATGTATTACAGAACATACATTAAAGGGTTGTCATGTGTATCTTTTTGCCTCTATTTAATGCTCAGTTCTAGGTTGGCATTAGTACCCTCGGCAATTGTTAGCACACTGTTCCATTTTCTGTCTTACCTAGCCTCTGACTCCCACACGTTTGTGATAATTTCCACCTTTGACAGGACCTCCTGATATATGTTTCACTTGACCTTGGATATTGGTATCATAATATGTACATATATATTTATGTCATGCAAATAAATGCAGTCATTCTGTATCTGTCTCTCTCCTTCTGGCTAATTTCACTCAACATAATCTTCTCCATGTCCATCCATTTATAGGCAAATTTTATGACTTCATTTTTCCTAACAGCTGCATAGTATTCCATTGTGTAGATGTACCAAAGCTTCTTTATCCAGTCATCGATTTTCGGGCACTCTGGTTGCTTCCAGATTCTGGCTATTGTGAATAATGCTGCTATGAACATAAAAGTAGGGATGGTGTTTCCGCTGCGTATTTTTGGTTTCCCAGAGTAGATTCCCAGGAGTGGTATGGCTGGGTCAAATGGGAGTTCAATTTCTAGTCTTTGGAGGAAAGTCCATATTGTTTTCCAGAAAGGCTGTACCAGCCAGCATTCCCACTAATAATATAGATGAGTGTCCCCTTTTCCCCACATCCATGCCAGCACTTGTTGTTCTTGCTCTTTTGAATATGTGCCAGTCTCTGTGTTGTAAAATGATATCTCATTGTTGTTTTGATTTGCATCTCTCTGATGATTAGTGATGATGAGCGTTTTTCATATGTTTTTTGGCCATTCGAATTTCTGGAACTTCCTTTTCAAGGCAAGTTTCTTCCCAAACTCTTTTATGTCAATGTTCAAAAAGTAAAGTTTCCCTGAAAAAAAAAAGTAAAAGATACCACTAAATTTTAAAGTTTTACTTATTACCTTTCGTATTTTTCTTTTTTTAAAATATTTTATTATACCACCATGAGATTTATAATTACAAAGATGTTCATAAGATGTTCACATTTGGGTTTCAGTCATACAGTGTTCCAGCACCCATCCCTCCACCAGTGCCCATTTAGCACCACCAATGTCCCCGATTCCCCCACCCTCCCCCAGCCTGCCTCTGTGGCAGGTTCTTCTTTGTATTATTTTAAATCATGAAACTAATACGACTTCTATGGGCATAACTGAATTTGTCAGACTTGAAATTAGTTATTCTAGTTATTAAAATCACATTTTCTCTAGACCTGCGTACCACACATCTATTAAAACAAACAGTACACTTTTGCTAAATTTGTTTTACTTTTTTTGTTTGTTTGGGGGCCACACCCAGTAATCATCAGAGTTGACTCCTGGCTCTGGGGTGAGAGTAATCATTCCCGATGGCTCTTATGAGATCATATGGTGCTGGAGATTGAGCTCAGTGTGGCCACATTCAAGGCAACAGCTTTACCAGTGTACTATCTCTCTAGCCCCAACAACTGTTTGATTTTTGCTATTCCAATTAATTTATAACTTTCCAAAAGTAGTGATTTTTTATCTCTTTAAATTTACTATTCAATGTGCATCTAAACTGACTATACCTGGTTAAAAATGATGGAAATTTAATAAATAAAAAGGTTTTTAAAAGGTTACCATTCAAATATAGAGAAGCAAAATTGAAAGTGACTATAGATATAAATTGGAGATCAACTACACTTAGCTCATCGTGAAGAGAAATTAATGGAAGGTCACCATGATCAGCAATTAGAGAGCCAGGGAGCAAGTCCATTGATATTGTGTCATGGAAATGAAGAGGAAATTTTTAGAAGTTTGGGTTGGCAATAGTGCTAAAGGTTAAAAATGATAAGAAATGTGGTAGTCATTATATTTTCCTAAATATTTCAGCTGTCTCTTCCTTGTGGCATATTAAGGATTGTGTTTCCCTGATTTGTTTTGGCTAATAAAATGTGAAAGGAAATGAGGCACTGTTTTTCATTTAAAACTTAGAGATCCAATGAGAATTTCCCTATTCTGTTTCCTCTACAACTGTGACTGAAAGTTCAAGATAATTTCTGATTGCTCTTGAGACTGAGCATGGGACAAGATATCAGGACTCTGCCACCCACGAAGACCGTTCAGGATTTTATTTGTTTAAGGCTTGGACTGTGGAAGTGTTTCTCATCAGTGTGTCAACCATCTAGATTCATACACAGAGTCAGAAAAGAAAGAAAAAAAATAACCAAACATTTTTGTTGTATACTTCTAAACAAGAAGTAGATTTAAAAAAATTAATGGTACATTATTAAAGAGTTGAGCTAATATCTTATTATTCATTTAAATATTTAATATAAAATAAGGAGAATGCTATCTCAATCACTATTATCAACATGTTTTTGAAAAAATAATAAGAACACAGTAATGGAAGAAAATGTGTACAAACACTATGAATCAGGGAATGCTTACAGTAACTTACCAGCACTGATTATCATTGATGAAGAATATCTGAAACAAATATGCTAATGAGAGAGGTTTGAAGAAATTACTGAGTGACCTGGTAGCTATCATGTTAAAACAAATGTTTTCACATAACAGAACTTAAGAGCTGGCAAAACTACAGAAACATTTTTGTGTTTAAAACAAAAAGATTCCAGTGAAGAAGTCTATGGTAATAATTTGTACATGCCTAATTTTTATACTACTTGCTTTTAGGGAAAGTGGAGACCCTCTTTTAAAGTATACTAATAGGTTCTTTAGAGGAAAAAGCAAGCTAAAAATATGAATAAATTCAAATGCCCACACAAAGGGATGATAAAGAATGGGACTTTTCTGTTAGTTATATTTTGCATACCATAACATTCATGTGAAAGAAACTTTTAGCATAGAAATATACCTGTCTACATAGCTTCAATTTTCTCCAGAGGTTTTGGATATATGTTTTGTAAAGTATTTCTCTTTTTTATTAATGAAAAATTGTGAACTAGAACATTTAAAAAAATACCCATTTCAAGTAAAATAGAAAAGTGTAATCTCTTTTTATAAGACTAGTAAATTGAAAGATAATTTTAAAAAGAAGAAAACAGTAAAGTATACTAATAGTACACAGCTAACAAAATAAGCAGAATATTTCTAATTAATGTTTCTAAAATATTTCTAATCATATAAAGGTTGGTACAACTATGGAATCTTTTTGTAGCGGAGAAAATTCACTATAAAGTTAAAATTTTGACTACTATATAAAAAGTACAATGGATTCATGGGAGATGCTTAAAACTAAAATTTAAAAATAAAGGTCTTGTTAATGTTACTTTAAAATCAAGGGCAAAAAAGCATAAAAGATAAAAGAAAATATCACAAATGTTATAACAAGAAATTCAAGAGAAATACGTAAAGAGAAGGCACAAGGAGGAAGAGAGAAAAGTGCCCTACTATAAAGAGCATTTTGACACTTAGATGTAAAAATCTGATATTAAAGGCCAATTCATTTTTGTAAAAATTTTCCTACCAAATGTGACAATTTTCTACAATAAAGCTAATTAGACCTCCATTACTACAATAAAGCTAATTAGACACTAAACTATTTTATTCTAAAGCTACCTTTGACCTCCATTGGGAAAGTGGGTGAGGGTGGGGATCTTCTGTTGTAGAGAATGAGATAAACAAACATACAAGGAGACAAACAAAAACACAGAAACTGAGCTTTTTGGGTGTCCTGGATAACGCTCAGTGAGCTCATAGAGTGGCTATTCATTCAATATAGTATCACTCATTTATTCAGTACAGTATTGATCCTCCACCCTGGCTCCAAGCACATGAGCCATTGTTTTAGTTGATAGACATTGAAGACAGCTTGTGAGTTAAAAGATGTTATAAGATATTAATTCATCAGAATTCAAAGGTATATTAGGGAAAAAACTGGGATATACCACAAAGCCAACAGCAGGCACTGTTGAAGTATAATAAAGTCATGACCATTTCCTAATCCATTTTTGCCTCTGTTGTCCTCTATACCTAAAAAGGCACTAAACTATTTTATTCTATCCTTTACTGGATGCATGCTTGTCTGCCCTTACCATTCTCCAAGATCTAAACTGTTTTGCCCAGAGGACTATCCCAACCTCAAGTTTTTTGTTAAGAGGATTATTTCCCACAACTAGACATATTATGAGAAAAATTTAAAGATTATTCTTAGAAAACAATTTATTTATATGCATCATCAAATTATATTAATAGGATAAACTGACAATGAGTATGTTAAATGGATAATGGAAAATAAAAATGGTAACAGAAATGGATATATGGATATAGGATGTGGGTAAATTATATTGATATTGGATGTGGATAAATGGATGAGTGAAATAAGATAAAGTAAGGCAAAAGATAAATGGAAAAAGACATTCAAATTTACATAGGAAGAAAAATATTAAATAAAAATATAAGGTTTTGAATTGACAATTCTTTTATCATGCTGAAATAAATTAAAATGGTACACAGTTTAGTGATGTCAAAAGTACTTTAAAATATGCAGATTAGAATATTTTGGGAGGTGTAAATCAGAATAAACCTTTTGCATGACAATGGGAACAAGCGCTTAATGCTTTTTTAAAACCCGTTGACAAGAATTCCTTTTCTAGAATTTAAGCAAAGGAAAAATTTTCATATGAAAAATTTAGTCATCAGAATATTCAGCAAAAAAGAATGTAATAATGCCACTGTAAAAAAAATACATGCCACTGTAAAAAAATAAAATATCTAGTATATATCTAAGTAAAGGTAATGCTTCTCTACACTATGGGCATGTGACTTAAATTTATAGAAAATAAGAAAAAACAAGCTTAAATATATTTTAAGTTTATTTTTATATCTCTCTAGAATAAAAATGTTGACAAGCTCTATTTGTTCTTCTTGTGGTTTTGGTTTAGTTCCCCTACCCAAACATTCCTCCTTGTCATGGAGACCAGACATAATCCTCAGTATCCTAAAGTAGCAGACTTTAGTCTCCAGACAGCCTTCTGAATTACTCAACCAAGACAATCACTTATTCCTTTTTCAACCATAGATAATCACCTGACCCTCCTGGATTCAAAATTTGCCTTTTACATTATATCATTGGTCATGCTCTTCTGAATATAACTTAAGTGACCATGTAACTTGGGTGATAGACTTCTCAAATGGACTGAATGTCAAATTTATCTGTACCTTATCGCTATCACTATCACTATCCTCCCGTTGGCTCTGCTGGGGTGGCGGGCCAGGGCTAGAACCCACCATCACTCCCGGACACCTCGTGAGCAGCTGGGCACAGGGAGAGCAAGTAGCAGCTCTGCCCCATGTCTGTAAGTCTCTGGTTCAGCATACCTGGGCCGGATTGAAAAAAAAAAAAAAAAACAGCTGCAGTGTGGAACTCGATGAAACGGGCTGTGATAGGCTGTTGCTGGGTGGAGTTCTGACGAGAGGGAAGTCCGGATGTGGAAAATGGAGGCCGGATGTAGTGTGTGTGGTGGGGGGTCATCTGGCTTGTTGTGCGGCTCTGCTGGGGTGGAGGGCCAGGGCTAGAACCCGCCATCCCTCCTGGGCACCTCATGAGCGGCTGGGCACAGGGAGAGCAAGTAGCAGCTCTGCCCCATGTCTGAGAGTCTCTGGTTCAGCATACCTGGGCCAGATTGAAAAAAAAAATAATTATTATCAAGAATCATATATTTTGGCAAGCTCCATAACCCTAAAGAATGAAAGAGTTTAATGAAATGAAAAGAAGGTAAGCAAAAAAAGTAAAATGTTCTTGTGAAATTGAGGATTGGTAGAGCAATATCCTAAAACAGAGATAAGCAGATGAACTCTGAACGATATATCACTTGCATCACTTGTCTTCCCATTGTTTATTGATTTGCTTGAGCATGCACCAGTAACATCGCCATTCGTTGGGAATGAGCTCCATTATTGTTACTGTTTTTAGCATATCGAATACACCACAGGTAGCTTGCCAGGCTCTGCTGTGACTCTGGGTTCATCCCAGGGAGCCCAGTCTTTTTTCTATGTCAGCCCATCAGCCATCCAGGGCCCAAGGGGCAGAGCCCTGGGTGTAGACAAGCCTGTCTCCTGTCTGCCACCTGATGACACAGCCTGGCACCGCAGCCACACCTGCAACACCTTGTCTGACTACGGATCAGAAGAAAGATATATAAATGAACTAATTTTATTAATAAAAATAATTCTACATCAAGCAGGAAGGTAATAGTCCAACAGAGGTAATAGTCCAACTATGTCTTTTCAAAATAGCTTGATTTTTCTTAGTAAAGTTGGATGAAATGTCAAGAAGAAATAAAGACTAAGGATTAAATAAATTAAAGACGTGGCAAAATATTTTGTTTACAAGCTCTTAATTGCCAACCAATGGTAATTTTCATATAATTAATGTTTTTAGAAGACTGGGAGCATGTGATTCTAGGATGTGTTCAGAAACTCAACAACTACCAAAATATGGTTTGTCATATTTCAAACCTTCTCTTGAAACTGTAGAATCACTGCTTCAGATGTAAGAATATGATTTCACATTATTTTCCCAAAGAAAGTAGAAAGAGTTTCAGAAACTCATATATTTTCCTGATAATAAAATCTTTTTCAGAAATCACCAAATTTGGTCTCATTGGTCAAAATTAGTCTAGAATTATTCCAGAGAAGAGGAAAAACTAGCATTATTTGCAGATGGCATCCTAAACTTGGAAAACCCTGGAAACACTGCAAAAAAAAACTTCCTAGAATTTTTTGCAATAAACCTGCAAATTACTGTTGCAGGTTACAAAAATCAACATGTAAAAATCTATGGCAAGTCTGGAGGGAAAGGAAAAGAGAAAGAGAGAGAAATGGAAAGAAATAAAGAACCTGCCATGGAGGAGGGCTGGGGGAGGGGGAGGGAACCGGGGACGTTGGTGGTGGGAGATGGGCACTGGTGGAGGGATGGGTGCTGGAACACTGTATGACCAAAACCCAAATATGAACTTTTTAATTGTATATCTTTTTAATTGTAAAAATAAAAAATTAAATGGCATTCCTATATGAAGACAATAAAATAGAAGACAGCAATATAAGAAGCAATCCCATTAACAATTATGACTCAAAAAATTCAGGTCCTTAGGAATTAGCTCAACAAATTAGGCGAAAGACATATATAAAGAAAGCAATCTTTGGCTGCTGAAAGAAATAAAAGAGAGATAAGGAGGTGAAACACATCTCATGTACATAGATTTGAAGGATTAATTTTTAACAAAGTGACTATACTACAGAAAGCAATAAACATATTCAATGCAGTTCTCATAAAAATACCCATTACATTTCTTAAAGGCATAGACCAAATGCTGCTGAAATTTGTACATGTCAACAATTGTTTCAGGTCTCTGGTCGGGCAGCCAATTGTCACATCTCTAGGGGACGCTAGACCTGGGGTAACACAGTGTGGCCAGAACAAGCAATGACTACACACCCAGCATGCTGCTTTATTCCACACATCAGAGACTTATATATGATTCTAATCAAAGAAACATGTGAAGCACATTAAGTCATAGTCAATTACAAGGCAGCTATTCTTCTCATGCCATGAAGGCATGGCAGGGTGAACTTCTCATGGGCATATTTAGCCTTGCATTGTTGCAGAGCACTGTAGTCCAGAGCACTGTAGTCTGTGCAGTCCGCTAGATAAAGAGCACCAGGCCCAAGTTGTGTCCTGGTCCAGGGGGGCTCCCAGGCAAGTCCCACTGTTGAGGGCTTACATGATAGTCTGCAGCTTCCTAGGAGACGGCTGGCTTCCCACACTAAGGAGTAATATAATCCCCATATAGTTAAAGAATCCTTGGGAAAAATAAGACAGGATGCTTTTCCAGCCCTAAATTTTAATAATACTATGGAGTCATAATAGCAGAGACAGTGGAATAATGAGAGACTTAAAAACTAATGTGAGAGAAATTAAAACTCTGAGATAATCAAGTATGTGATTATTTAATATTTCACAAAAGAGTTAGAAGTGAAATGGAGCAAGGAAATTCTCATCAGCCAATCATGTTAGGAAGGAAAACAGTTCAATTACATGTAAAAGAAAATGAATTCAGATTCTATACTCGCACCATGCGCACAAGTAAGCTCAAAATGGATTAAAGATGTCTATATCAAACCTGAATTCATAACATACCTTAAGGAAAATACAAGCAGAATTTTCCACAATGTTAAATCTAGAGGTAACTTCAGGGATTCAATGTCATTGGTCATGCAAACAAAAGCAAAAATAAATAAATGTGATGACATCAATGTAAGAAGCTTCTGCACTGCAAAAAGAGATGACAGAGAGAATAAAAAAGACAAACTGGGAAATCAAAAGACAAACTCTACAAACTGGGAAAGAATATTTTCCCACCAATACCCTTCCAAATGATTAATATTCAAGATATATAAAATACCAGTAGAACTTTAAAAGAAAAAAAATCAACCCTATGAAAAAATGGGAAGGAGATGAACAGGAACATCCTCAATGAAGATGTGAAATTGGTCAATAAGTATATGAAATCCATGTTCTGCATTATTTATCACCAGGAAACACAAGACCAAACAATAATGCTATATCATCTCACACCATTAATTTTTTGAAAAATAAAAATTAATAAACAAAAAATAAGTTTTAACGTGGATGTGGGAAAAGGTGCCTTCATCCATGGTTTCTTTGGAATATAACTGATTCAATCATCTGGAAAACAATATAGACACCGTCAAAAAACTATGAATACAGTTGACATCACTTGTCACTTGTCTTCCCGTTATTAATCGATTTGCTCAAGCAGGTGCCAATAATGTCTCCATTCATTGGGAATGAGGTCCATTATTGTTACATGGCACAGCAATTCCACTTCTGTACCTCTACCTAAAGATCCCCAAGCTCTAAACAGATAAGACAACTGTGCTCCTATGTTTACTGCAGCACGATTAATAATAGCCAAATGTGGAAAGAACCCTTGTCTAAGAAAAGAGGACTGGATAAAGAAACTGTGGTGTACAATGCAGTACTCACTGCAATAAGAAAAGACAAATGAGATCGGGTGTATTCAGAGTGGTATGTGTTTCAGTTAAAAACGGAAATTGAAATAAAATGGAGAAAGGAAAATCTCTTTTCACTAATAGTCAGGAAAACAGGATACCAAAGCAATGAAACTGGATCATGTACAAAACTTAACTCAAATGAACTAAAGATCAGGTTGTTATATGGGAAGCTTGAAACATGTTGAAGAAAATAGGCAGGAATGAAGCAAAAATAAACAAATACAATTTATATTAAACTAAAAGACTTACATATAGTGAAATAAACTGACTAAAACAAAAAAAAAATCATAGAGATGAGAGAAAATGTTTGAGTACCATACATCTGTCAAGGACTATTAGCCAAAACAACAAAAGACAATCCATCTACCTCTCCCCAAAAAAAAAAAGGGAAATAGAAGCTGAATCAACACTCCACCAAGGAATAAAAGAAGATGGTGAGCGAGCACACAGAATAGAGACAGTACCGGGAAGTGTGATGCTCGCCTTACCTGCAGTTGACCCCAGTTCAATTCCTGGCACCCCAAGGACACCAGGTATGGTCCCCCTGAATAAGACAAAATGAAACAAAACACAGATATACAGATAATTATCACATATTATCAGGTAAATATTGAAACTGTGAGCTATCACCTCGAACTTGTAACTAGAGTGGCAAATACCAACAATGCCAGAAAGTGTTAACTCACCACATTGCCTTTTCACAGGGTCCTTTTGAAATTTCTCCACAGATACTACCAGGTCAAGTAATTTGTGATGTTTCTTAATGACTATTTCAAAACAAGAAAAAAAAAAGATAGAACCATGTGGTTTGCCTGGATATGGATGGAGCTGGAGAATAGCAAGCAGAGTGAAGTCAGCCGGAAGGAAACACCCATGCTGAACAGCTCTCATCTGAAGAAGCATAGTAAGGGAATAACAAAAGGTTATACTCAACAGAGTCTAAGAACTGTCTTCAAGACTGAGCTTACAATAGCAGTGAGATAAGGACGATGGGGTGAGGAGGGGTCTTAGAGGTGAGGGCTAAGGATGGGAGTAGCAGGAAACTGAGGTAATGGAGGGGGAAACTGACACATGGTGGTGTGTGTGGTGTTGGAATGTTGTATTTATGAAACTATCATTGAAAGCATTATAAAATTATAAATCACAGTGACCACGATGTTTTCTTAGTTATTTGAGAAGCAGTAAATGTAAAAGAGTAAAAAGAATACCAAATTATAGTTTTAAAAAGTCAGAATGTTTTTATAAAGAAGTTAAATGAAAGGGGTCGGGGTGATAGCACAGCAGGTAGGGCGTTTGCCTGGCATGTGGCTGACCCAGGTTTGGTCCCTGGCATCCCATATGGTCCCCTGAGACCCACCAGGGAGTAATTCCTGAGCAAAGAGCCAGGAGTAACCCTCTGAGCATAGCTAGGTGTGACCCAAAACGCCAAAAAAAAAAAAAGAAGTTAAATGATTGATTGTGGGACCTAAAACTTGAGAATATCAGAAGTGGGCAGATTAGATAATCAAGTATATGATTATTTAATATTTCATAATTATTTAATAATACGTAAGAACGAGCTGGAGAGAAAGCTGAATGGACTGAGAACGAACTGGCTATACTGGGGGTTTGTGTCCTACCCCTGGCACCATCTGGTCCCATGAGCACTGGTCAAGAGCGATCTCTAGCACCAAATCAGGAGTGGTCCCTGAGCACCACCAGATGTGGCCAAAACAGAGCAAAACAAAACAGGAATTGAGATGGAAAAAAAATATGGTTCTGATAAATTGGACATCAGGATATGAGATAAAAGAAATATAAGAAAAGCATATGAAATAAAGAAAATATATTTTATTAAATAAAATATAAATTAACTGACATTTGGAATTCATTTTACTTTAGAAAATACAGAGAATCAGTAAATGAGAATACAAAGTATTTAGAGGTAAAGAGATTTAAGAATATGCAAAGTGTATCTCTAGTTGCTGTGTGCAAAATGGAGGAATAATTTGAAGTTGCTTTCATTTTTCTGTGATCTGTATTCCTAGCTACACTATACTTTTAAGACGAAGGAATATCTTATATTTTTTTAATAATTTGGAAACAAATGTGTTGATGGATGGTATTTTATTTATCTATTTATTTATTTATTTATTTGTGTTATTTTTTTTTCCTTGGGTCACACCCAGTGACCCTCAGGGGATACTCCTGGCTCTGCACTCAGGAATTACTCCTGGCGGTGCTTGGGGACCATATGGGATGTTGGGGATCAAACCTGGGTCAGTCGTGTGCAAGGCAAATGCTCAACCCGCTGTGCTATCGCTCTGGCCCCCAATGGATAGTATTTTATGGGTTGAAGATTATCTGTTAGGATTCTAAGATTTCAAAGGATCTTTATATACCAGCTATGACATTTCATTTGAAAATTATATTTCAAATGATTTTGTAATGCAGGGAATAATTTTATATTATTAATTGATCTAGCTAGAAGATATATGATTTAGAGCCTCCAATTATGCTATCTTCCTAACAACATTTCCCCAAAATACAATCAATGACTATTGTTAGTGCTTATAAATAAAAGGAAGAGGAGTGGGGATGTGGCCCCCCCTCAGGGCGGTCCCAAGGCCCCAAGGTCACGGGACCCTTGTGGATTCCAAGTCCCTAACAGTACTTGTGGGGGTAACCATGGCAGCAGATGCCAGGGCCTAGCTGGGCTCCCAGCAGTATTTGCAATCCATTAGGGCCTCTGGCCTCTGACCGGGACCTATGACCTTTCGCCCTGAACAAGCCTAGAGGTTCCTGAGGTTGCTTTGTAATCCTTCTTTTGCTACTTTTTATTCCACTGTGCTGCTTGCTGCAGGAACCTCTCTCCAGGGACCTCTGGCTCTCCGCACAGGTCCTCCCCGCAGGCTGCTCTCCTCCAGTTTTCTGTGCAGGCTCCTCTTCCTTCAGGGCTTTTCTCTCCTGGAGGTCTTTGTTCAGGGCATCACCTTTTACGGCCTCTCCCCCAGGACCTCTTTTCTTAGGTCCTTTCTGCTCAGGGCTTTCCTTTTCAGGGCCCTTTTTCTCTTTCTCTGTTTATCTATGTCCTTAACTCTATTTCCCTGTTTCACTGTTTTGGCCTGTTGCCTGTTTCTCTATTACTCTGTGTCCCTATCTCTATTTTTCTGTCTCACCATTTGGTCCTGTTGTCCTGTAGCCCTGTGACCCTGTGGCCTTGGTGCTGCCCTTGGGTCCAGGCACCGGGATAGCGTCTCCTCCCTGGTGCTGACTATCTGGCCCAGGCACCAGAGGCCCCCATGCTGCAGGTGCTGGTCCTATGGCCAAGGCACAAGGGGCTACTGCTCTCTTCATCTGGAAGCCCCCGGATGCTCTCCTGGGGCCCCTATTTAAAGTCTCAGGCCAGGTTCAGAATCCTGGCCTCAATTGACTAACAGTTTCCTAACTAACATTTCCCCAACAGACTATGTCTAGAATATGTTAATGCTAATAAATTCAAACCAAGTAACTGAATTCTTGTTACATATTTGGTTCTAGAAACTTATTGTACTTAGTTTACAGATGCTATAAAAACAGTGAATAGTCAAGTTAAATAAATTTGATATTTACACAAAGAATGACATAGCTACAAAATTACCTTTAATATATAGAAAGACATAGCAATTTCTTGTTATTTGTAAGTACAATTTCTTATTTGTAAGTACAATTTATTATTTCTAAGTACACTTTCTTATTTCTAAGTACATTTCTTGTTAGTTCTAAATATAATTTCTAAATTAATATTTTATACTTAACTAAATGCTATTTGCTTATAATGAAACTACTGATAATTTTTAAATAATTTAGCATTTCTAAAGTAAATATGTGTTAGTTGATAATTATTATATAACAGAGAATTATCATATAATTATCTGATAACATCACACAATTATCAATAATAGCATGTCAAATATTGCCCTTCACAATGCATGTGGTAGAGCAGCAGGAAAGGACAAACGGAATTGCTTAGGTTCATGCTCTCAGCACCAGCTCGCTTCCACCCTCGTCTTCCACATTCATGTAAGCTTCCCCTTCACAACCCCTGTTTCCTGCCAGGTAAGTAGTACAATTAGCTTCTGAGTCACTGTAATTCATGCAATTTCACTTCCTGTTTGAGATTTAGACCAGAAGATTTGAGTAGTCTGATTCACTCAGTGTTTTAAGTAAATATTACCCAAGGCTCTTCCCAGTCCCTTGGGCAATTTCCTTTGCCCTTCAGAAAATTTGTCCTTTATCTTATAATTGATGATATCTGGATTACCTAATTAAGAACACTCCACAATGTATCTAGAACAGTGTTTCTCAATCATTTTCCAACTGCGAACCCCCTTAACAACTTGGAATATTTTGGGACCTAGTGGACCCCCTGGTGCCAATTAAGAAGTCCAGACCTAGAAGACGTGAAGTTTTCAAAATATTGTTGCTGTTTAGCAAGGGATGGATCCATAATAACCTAGATCTCTTTTTGGGGTGCTATCCCATTGTTTAGTTTTCATTGCGACTGTAGAAATGAGGGCAGCTGGAAGGAGCTTCCGGCCAATGAGTGGACTTCCTTAGGAAAGGCGTCTTAATGTGTCACACGAACTTCGCTACACTTATGACTCCACTGCTTCTTATAAAACAACAGTAGATAATTATAAAACAAGCAAAAGCCAGTAAAAGGCCAAATCCAGACCATCTTCAAGGCCTGCTGTTTCTTCTTATTTTCTTTGGCAGGGACTCTCAAGAGCTGCTTAGGAGACCCAAGGACCCCTCCCAGCAACACCTGCCCCACAAGGATAAACATTCATTGTCACCCTGTGACTGCTTAGGAGTCTCCAGATTTGTTTCCAGCAACATGCAGGGAATGATGTAGCACTGGGTAGTGAGTCTGTGTTTCCCCATGCAAGGCCAGTCCTTGACCCCTGTCCGTCTCTCCACCCCTGCTTTATTCACTTTTTTTTTCAGTAGTACTCACTGACCTCTTCACCTTTGAAAGGTCAATGATTCTGAAGAATGCTTGGGGTTCTTTTTCTGTCTACTTTCTGCTCTTTTGCTTTGAGAAACCCATTCCTAAATTCTGTTTAAAAAAAAAACACATCCAAGTAAATTTGAAGATTGATGACTTTTATGAAGTAGAAAGGAATATGTGGGTGTTGTATAAAATGTTTTCATAGGCAGAAAAGAAAAAAGTTATTTCCAAAAAATGAGCTACATTATCTTAGGGAAAGGCAAGTTTTAGCAGGTTAAAAATTTTAATCCTTAGAGGTGTTGAAACCAAAATTAAGGTAGACATTAAGCTTGGTGACATTAAGCTTTGTGGCATGATATTTTGTGACAATTGGGAAACTGGGGGTAGAACAGCCACAAAAGAGACCACTATTGTTCCCTGCTTGATCCACCTGGACATCATAAGGGAGTGCCTGGAGATTAAGACAGGGAAGTCTGCGTAAATACCTGCACAGAACAATGGGCCCAACCAGTCCTTCCAGACCACTGTCAAACTTGAGCTCTACTTGATCTGTGTGGGTTCCTGGGGTCCACTTGACCTGTTTGGGTTCCTGAGGTTCACTTGACCTGTTCGGGTTCCTGAGGTCCACTTGAGATGATTTACCTAGCATGGAACTTGTCCCTATCATTCTAATTTGGAGGTAGCCATGTTTCTCAAGCTAAAGCAGGATTTGCTATTCTCAAAATAAGAAAAGTAACAACTGACTTCTGCCCAGGTTTATTGCCTGCTTTCAAAGAAAAAAAAAATCCAAGGGTGAAGTAAAAGTGTTTCACTCAGGGTAAAAGTAATTCATAAAGGGTGATGTAAAGTACATTTATATTGGAAGTGTGGATAGTGGGAGAGAGAGAGAGAGAGAGAGAGAGAGAGAGAGAGAGAGAGAGAGAGAGAGAGAGAGAGAGAGAGAGAGAGAGGTAATCCTACAAAGCTTACGTAAGAAAGAAATGACACATCCTTAATCAGGATGCAGGTGATTCCTGACCAGAATCTTGCTTGCTTTGCAAAGCTGCTTTTATAGGGTTGCCCCCAAACTATCCAGGCATAGGGATAGGGACTTTCTAGATAGATAAGAATCTTTGCTTGGATATAGTCAAAGGAAAAGGACATTAAACTTTAGGTGGTTATGATGTGTAAGAAGGAAGAGATAGAGATAGAGAGAGACAGAGAGACAGAGAGAGAGAGACAGAGAGAGAGAGAGGCAAAGTGCCTGCCATAGAGGCAGGCTTGGGGAGGGGGAGGGAACCAGGGGACACTGTTGGTGGGAAATGTGCACTGATGGAGGATTGAGTGCTGGAACACTGTGACTGAAACCTAATCATGAACAGTTTTGTAACTGCATATCTCACAGTGTTGTAAAAATAAAAAAAACCTTTAGGGTAGTCTTCATTTGTATTCTTATTTTAGGGCTGATTGTTCCTGCTGGTTCTCCTCTATTGAGGTCCAGTCTTTTCTACACTGATATTGGCATTGTTCAGGATTTCTCCTGCCTGATTTCCAGCACATCCAAACAAAAGAACCCAGTCCTTATGCCTTCAGGACAGCAATAGGATTTTTCATAGGGTAACTTTTTTTTTTTTTCCAGGTCATATTCTGGTCTAGGATTTCCTGTAATTCATTACCAAGGGACCTCTCTCTATCTCAGTTTGAAGATACGTGAATGAATTTAGAGGCTGCTGTCACATATTGAGATCTTCTACCAACAGATCGCTGAATTATAAAGTCAGATATTTTGAATCTATAAACAAGTTCCCTGACTAAATCATGTCTATAAATAGATGTTTTGACTAAATCTTCTCAGATACTTTTAACTGGTTCTGCATTTTCTGATATTCTATATTGTTTTTCCACACATTTCTATAATAGTCTTTGGAAGACAATTACTGATGTACTAGAAAAAACTTTTCCTGGATGAAGCAAAAACTTTTAGTGTTTCTTCACTTGTCCCTTTGGGAAGACCAACAAGAATGACTAATGAAACAGTATCAATAACCCAGATCCCTAGTTCTGAGCAGGAAAGTCTCTGTGTGAGTTTATCCTACAAGTTCCCCTTTGGGAGAGGCTGAATTTTCTTAAGACTGAATTATTCTTTTTTTTTTTGTTGGGTCACACCCGCGATGCTCAGGGGTTACTCCTGGCTCTGCACTCAGGAATTACTCCTGGCGGTGCATGGGGGACCATATGGGGATGCCAGGGATCGAACCCAGGCCAGCACAGGCCGGCCGCGTGCAAGGCAAACGTCCTACTCGCTGGGCTATCGCTCTGGCCCCAAGACTGAATTATTCTTCACTTCTCTCCCTGATCATCTCTTGCTACCCTGCTGACATGCATGCTTTGAGCATAGTGCAGATGAGCAGGCAGGGAAAGGACACGCCTCATCCCCTGGCAGTGAGTCCTTGGTATATAATAAAACCTAGGGATGTGATTAGAAGTTACTCTGTCACTAGCCCTGAGGCTGCCAGGACCCATCTTGTATACACAGAATAAACGTACTTAGTGCAGCTGCCAGCCAGAGAATGCTGGACTCCTCTTCTCAGCTCCAGCAGGAACAAAGAAAAGGAATATCAAAGAAGACCAGCAACTGATAGCAGCTTTTCTCCTCCCTTGCCAAGCACTACGTAGAAAGCCCCGCATGCAGCACATTGGGGAAAAAAATTACTATATAAGCCCACAGGGAACCATGGAAGCATGCGCATATGTTGTCGGAGCTCTGGGTGCTGTGCTGCCTACATCACCCTCTTCCCCTCCTGAGATGTGTATTTGCCTATGTTAATGCTAGGATATGCACTGGCCCTCTCTCTCTCTCTCTCTCTCTCTCTCTCTCTCTCTCTCTCTCTCTCTCTCTCTCTCTCTCTCTCTCTCTGTGTCTCTCCCCCACCAATTCCCAAATTAAATACTCTTGTACTTCTCTACTCGTCTCCTCATAAAATTCTTTTCTGTTAGGCAAAGACAAGGGATCAGGTAAGATTTAGGACTGACTTTAGCTCACTATTTTCATCCCAAACTCCCAAGCCTTAAGGCGTGAATATCCTAGGGAGACAATTCATCAAGAACAAGGGTTCTTGATAAGATCATCAAAGTTCTATTCAGAAGCTTTTATCTAAACTTAGAGCTTGAGGGTCAACTCAGCTGGGAAAATGCATACGCTTCCTGAGGCACCTCAGCACACTTGGTGGCTCAGCCCAACTCAAGGTGTCTTTTACCTAAGGGACTCTTTTGATCTAATGTCTCCCTAGAGTGAGAGAGTGGGTTGTCTAGATGGGGCTTCCTTTTATCTGCAGCTATCTCCCCACCCTCTGCCATCCCATAATCTTCTTTGATTGGATACCTGTTTGGTGACTGAGACTTCAAATTATCAGTTGGATTAGCTACTCTGCCTGTTGTTCAACCCTTCTGCTTTCACTGTGCCAGTGGTGCTCTGGGACCATATGTGGTGCTAGGGATTGAACTGGGGTTGGCTGTGTGTAAGGCAAGTACCTTAACCCATACACTTCTTTCCAGCCTTTCATTTATATTTTCACAAAATAGACTTGATTTTTATAATGAATACAAGAGTGGCTGTCAGTAATGATTAGACCTGGAGAGTGGTTTTATGAAACAATTTTCTTTCTGTTAGATAGAGCTTCCCCTATAACTAAAACACTAAGACACATACTCCCAACCCCAGTGAAATTTCAAAACTCTTCTACATTAAAGAGTTAATCATTGATCAACCAACCCAGATTCCATCCTGTGCACCCATTATGGTCCTCTGAGAGTACCCCAGGAGTGATCCATGAGACAGAGGCAGGAGTCTGAGCACTATCAGCTCCTTCCCCAATGAAGAGTTATTTTAATTGTCTCTACAAGATGATAGAGCTCTATGGGAGATGAAGAAGACTGCATTATAACTCCAAGAACTTTAAGCATCTCTTTTTTTTTGGAATTAAAATTCATGAATCACTTTTAAAATTAAAAATCACCAAAAAATAGAAATATATTTTCTGTTCATGGATTAAAAAGAATCACTATCATTAAAATTATCATTTGTTCTACTATAAAGATTCATGTTGCTCAAATAAATGAAGAACAGGGCCAGAGGGCGATAATGCAGTAAGGAGGGTGCTTGTCCTGTGTGCAGTCAACCAAGGTTCCATCCTGGGCACCCAATATGGTCCTCTGAGCACCCCAGGAGTGATCTGTGAGTCAGAGGCAGGAGTAAGCCCTGAACATTGTCAGCCCCTCCCCAATAAAAAAAAAAAAACAGATTCTCATTTGAGATGAGCTGTTCTGGTGATTAGTATTCACCATCATCAAAGTAATGTAATTGCTATTTTTAGCAGTTTTCAAAGGTCTTCCCTCACCCACCTCCAACCTTTGAGATTACTCAGCTATTTTAGAAAACAAAGAAGGATAAATGAGAGGTGACTGTGCCATCAAGTCCCTTCTCATTGGTTGAAGTTCTGATTCTAATGCTAGTATTATACATACCCTGTCACAAAGCCTGTATCCAGTAATACCCTTCAGAATAGGGAGAACTTTCTGGACTCTTTAATTGATATAATACCACCATCTCAATAAAACAATTCCTGTAAATCAGTATGTGCCCTTCTCATCTTACTATTATCACCATGGCTTCAACAATTGGAGGAGGTATTTAAATCTGAATACTGAGCTTTGATCTCTGCTCTTTAAGTTACTGTATTTCAGTGAATCTTTGTTAAAAGCAAATCAGAAGAAAGAGGAATGATGGGGTCCCTAAGATCCTAGTAGTGATGAGTATCTTGTACATAAGTGCATGAATAAAACGCATTCCAAAAATCTTGACCTAAGAAATCGGTCATTTAAACTATATCACCTGCTTATAAAATAGACAGAAATACAATTTAAATAGAACTTAGAGGGGCTGGAGAGTTAGTACAGAGGTTAAGGTATATGCCTCTTCTGCTGCCAACTTGGTTCAATGCCAGACACCAAATAGCCTGCAACCACCACCAAGTGTAATGCTGGAGGACCCTGAGCACTGGAAGGTATCGTCCTGGTGTACCATGGCATCATTGTTGCAACCCCAATAACATTGCCGATAACCCTAACATTGCCGAGTCCAACAGTACCACATGATCAGACCCTCACAGAGATCCACGGATCTGGTTAGCTGAGAATCACCTGGAAAGCTCCCCACCCACCAAACAAACAAAACGGGCTAAAGCATGTGTATAAGAGATTGCACTTGCTTTATAAGCTGCTGGGAGTTTCTATAGTCAGCTAAATACAGTAATATCAGTAAGATCATGAAATTCTTTGATGGGGTCCATGTTCTTACTGTTAGTTCTCTCTGCCAGTCTCTCTGCTGCTCTGTCCTCTCTCTCTCTCTCTCCCTGTGTCTGTCTCCCTCCCTTTCTTATCACCTATTCATTTTATTCTTTCTTATAATAAGTTATTATTTTCACACAGTTGGAATTATTAACTTTAACAGCAATGGGTTCACAACCTCACAGCTTCAGACCAGAGGAAATAGATTCCTTTCTCCACAGCTCTAGTCTAAAATATTCTTTAAATGGAATCCAATTAGCAAGGCTCAGCTTGAGGCATATGTCCACTACTGGGATAAATTTCTATGGACCAGGGAGCAATTATTATGATTGTCTCAGTTCAGTTCAGTGGTGTTCCTTTTGACTAATCACTGATGTATATGAAAGTTAGTATCAAGGTGAACATAGGTCCTCTCTGAAAACCATTGTTGAGAGGTAGAGAAATACTGCAAACAACAGAAAGGGAGGGGATTAGAAATAAAGATAGCAAATGCAGTAACCTTGATGTTATGGGACATTATGTTCTGGGTCTCCTAAGTTCCTTTGACTAATGAACCTTGTGAACTTACAGCTGAGAACCGCCTATATCTGAATAATTACCCAAAGGGAAAAAAGACAATGGGTATGGGAGAAAGTGCCTCATGTCAGTTATCATCTGTTTTCCCCTTGAAGAACAGGTGTGGCTTTCCTTTGAATTTCTGGCCATCCCAATGAGGCTGCTTCCTCAGTTGACAGGCCAAATTATTGCCCTTTAGGTCAAAGCACAAAGTCAGCATTAATGAGTACACTTGTAATGCAATCTCTTCTATTTTTGATAATTAAATGAGAACATTCTTTGGTTTTAACAATTATAAAATGTCTGGTTTACAGATTAATGTTTATTACACAGAATATCAAAATTGAAACTATCACCTTACAAGTAGCTCGTAATTAAGGTTACATTTCACTCTATTGGAGAAGAACTGCCTTAAGGTTTACATTAAAATATTACCTATGATGATTTTATATTAATTATACTTAACTTATATTTATATAATCATTTGATAGATATTTACCATACAGGAAAAGATGGGCAGTGTGTTTTATATATGAATGATAAGTTAGTATAAAACATTGCATACTAAAAGCAGTCTCATGCTCACTTAGCCACACAATGCCCTGCCTTAGGGCTGGATACTACATCTGCTCTGAAGAAAGGCTTAGAGGAATACATCATAGGAAGAGTTACTCAATTTCTTGGCAGAGCACTCTGGAAAGACATTTTAAAAGTCATTTTATATAGTTATTTTACAAATGTTAAGACAAGGAATATAGGGACATGGAAACTTTTCCAAAAAGTTAAATCAATGTCAAAAGCTAGAATCAATTTCAACCAAATTGTCAATCATAACAGCTATCAAATTCCTAGTAACTTCTTAAGGAGAATCACACAGAAAAATAAAATTCTATAAATTTAAAAGTTCCTCTTCCTTATTTGTTTCCTCTCACTGTGAAAGACTATAAGATTTGTTTTGTTTTCTTGTTTTTCTTGTTTTGGCCACAGCAGGCAATTCTCAGGACTTAATCCTGGCTCTATACTCATGGGTCACTCCTGCAGGGCTCAGGGGACCGTATGGAGTAACAGGGATTAAAACAGGGTCAGCCACATTCAAAGCAAATGCTCTACCCTATATCTCCCACCGAAAGAATGTAATATTTTTTATCAAACATACTTAATTTTCTTGTGATTGCAAAACATTATTAGGCAAATGTTTCACTATGCTGAAAAAATAAAACTGGAAATAAAAATAATTTCTATTATTGGCATTTTCATACTTGTACATTTGATCATTAGGGTTGACAGTCTGGTCACCTAGTTGTCATGTTCTATGATTTAACTATAATTATATCACTTGTGGCTTTAGGTAACTATAAAACTCTAGTACTTAGAATTTTTCAAGGAAAATACTTTATATAACCAACACTGAAATAGGTCAGACTTTTTCAAGTAACCTTCAACTTTTACTGGAACTGATCTCAGACTTTCTGAGTAGAGCAAGCAGTTTTCAAATCTCGCCCTGTCTGTCTTCAGCGTACAACATTTTAAAATGCTGCTGAAGGAACAGAAACGATTATTAGTTTTTAGCTGATGGTGAGAAACCTCCTGAGATTTGTATCTGCTTTGTTGCAAAGCTAAATTTAGCCTCATTTTGATAGTTTACTTTGGCCTTAAATTATTTCCTTTTAGTCAGAAAATTTTAATTGTCCCACTCGTCCTTTTGGCATCAATAAAGAAGTAAATGAAATGAAAGATTCACCAAATCCTTTGATTCTCATTTTTAACTCAAAGGGATATTTAAATTCTGACAACTGAAATTGATTTAACTTATAGAGGAGGTTAATAGTAATTTTTAAAGTAATTTTTGAATATACCTTGAAATTCATTATTTGTATTTTTAAGTGAGAGAGGATAAGTGGAATTACTATATACTAAATGGTTGCATTGATCCACAATGTGTAAGAGAAGGGGAGAGAGAGAGAGAAAGAGAGAGAGAGAGACAGAGAGAGACAGAGAGAGAGAGAGGGAGATAAAGAACCTGCCATAGATGCAGGCTGGGGGGAGGGGGAGGAATTGGGGACATCGGACATCGGTGGTGGGAAATGGGCACTGATGTGGGGATGGGTGCTGGAACACTGTATGACCGAAACCCAAACATAAACATCTTTGTAATTGTATATCTCCATGGTGGTATAATAAAATATTTAAAAAATCATAAATGGTTGCATTAATTTCTCATACATTTTTCCCTTTTGTAACTGTATTAGAGAAAGGAGAGGAAATTGCATAAAATTAAAAGCTAGAAACTTTTAGTTACAGGCTTCTCACAAAGTTAAAAGCTAGAACAAATTGTTTCAACTCTGAGACTTGTGCGTATGATTGATAGCTGCGATCATAACAAACTGAAAAAATCCTCATTTATTGTGCATTTGCAAATTAAATAATTACTAGTATGTGCTAAAATATATTTTCTGATGACCAGATCCAGTGTGAATATTCTTTACCAGGTGGTTCTTGGATGACTTTTGTGCGATATTCTTTCCAGAATCAGAATGTTGTACATTTAGAAACCACTTAGGAACCAGTTCCATCCTACTTAATGGCCTGTTATTTTAAAGTTCTCGAACACTTTTGATTGAATAGACAAGAGAAGGAGGAGGCATGAAAGATCTTGCAGAATTATTGAGGTGCTAGATCTGGAAACAGATATTATTTTTGTTCATATTTAACCCACTAAACATTCAGTATTTCACAGAAAGAACATATATGCAATAAAAATTAGTGAATGCATTTAATACTTTAAATGTAATGAGAGCTAAGATGATGGGCATGTAGTCACAAAATAATAATATTTAATAAGATGTTTGTAAAGTGAATGAGATTAAATGAGTTTATATTTCTCTTCAAGGCTATAGTGAACAAATTGAAGAGGAAAATATAAGGCAAGACTCAAAGGTGGAACTACGTCAAATTGAAAGGAGGAACTTAACACACTAGCCTGGGAAGTGCTATAGGATAAGGGAAGAACTATGTGTAATAGTGTGATAGTTTTCATGGTTTTCCATACATTTATAAGGAACTTTAATCTATATTAATCTGAGATGGTTTTCTAGAACACTAACAAATATTTGTTGTTAAGAATACTCAACATTGATAGGAAGATGAGATGAAAGTATGAGAAGATAATTAAAACCTGGACACTTTGAACCTTATTTTACCTGGTTATATGAGCATTGTCCGTATGGACAAAAGATCAGTATGAAACCTAACACTTGAATTAGAAGAGATCATTTCCTTTCCTATCTAGCATAAGGTGAACTTTTGCATCTTAATGAAAAGATTTCAGACCCATATCCAGTCTCGGCAAAATAGTTTTACATCTTGTAAAACTGAGGCATTTCTAGAGAAGATGCTAGGTCTTCATACATTTTATATTGAGCTTCTTTGTTGTAGTTGGTGGCATTTTGTTTTGTTTTTTTGATGAAAAACAAACACTTGTGGATCAAAGAGTTTCGTTTTGTAGGGAATTTTCCAGAATCCATAAACTATCCATGAAGATATTTCTTCAAACACACAAAAATTTCAGCAAAATAAAACAAAGCTGTTGGACTATTGCCCTTTGTTGTCAGGGACTAGGCGTGTCTCTCAATTAGAAAACTCTTTGCAATAGCCTAGTCTCACGACTTGATTTATGCCAGTTATTTTACCAGTCTGAGCCTGTTCTCTAAATTCAAAAGGAACAGTGACACATCTTAAAAGCACACTCATCCTCTCATCCTAATAGAGAAGCAGATAAATTTCTAGAAAGTTTAATAACAGCCAAAATTTGTTAAGTGGTATCATTTTTATGCCAAGCACCGTTCCGAGAGTTTGCATGTATTAATGTAATTATTCTCACTTTGAGAGAAAGTTACTATTCTTGACTTCATTTTTATAGAAGAAACTAAGGAGGTACAGGGTGAAATAGCAATCTCCAAATAGCACATTTGGAAAGAAAGAGGAACAAAGTTCAAACCTCCATGTTCTGAATTGAAAGTCAAGTTTTAACCTGCATTTGTATACTTAATATGCCCTTGTCCAATCTGACTGAGAAAAAAAAATGTTTTTAGAAGGGGATTAGGTTTTCATCCTGGAATGATATGCAAAGAGCTTAAAAGTCATGAATCTCACCTGCATAACAGAAACAAAACCCCAAACCAAGAACTCTTCTTGGATTTATCAGAACTGTAGGTTGTAGGGAAAACTTGTATCCCTAAATGGCAAATAGGGACTCCAGTGAGTCACCACTAAGATTTGCTAACTTATGAAGCAGAAACCACTGGAATCATAAATTGGGGCAGAGGAAGGAACACACACACACACACACACACACACACACACACTATAATTCTGAGAAATTGATTTAGACAAAGTCAGACTACATCATGGGAAATAAGTCCTCATAGCCAGTCTTATGGGGAACACATAGTTTATAAACTTTACCTCCAGGAAATTCACACTATCCAAGATAAAAAACAGGGAAACTCTCCTGTGAACTCTGGCAGGTATGGGGTCAGTTGTGGGGATAAGAATTGTGAAATATACTGAAAGGTGAAATCATTTTACAAAACAAAAGTCTATTCTCAAGGGGAAAACCATGTATCTTCAGCAGTCTGAGCCAGCTGCAGATAAGAGCATATCTCTTGCTTTTTCATCTACCCTTAGCAACTCAGCTAAGAGGGTATGAGAATATAAAAGTCATACATAAATCAGATTATCAGGCGTCTGGTAGATGAATCTTTATAATCTAAACCCCTTTTGTGATCTAAAACTTCAGCTAACCCTGAAAACACCACCCTCCAAAACCAGTCATATATATATATATATATATATGCCAAATATCAGTATCAATTATATTAGGTCATTCCCATGACCTAATATAATGGTTTGAGGCTCTTTGTGTTCCTGGAGCAAGCAGATACCCTGGGGCTCTACTCGCATGAGACAGGACATATGGAGATGTTACTGGTGCCCGCTAGAGCAAATCTATGATGAACGGGAAGATAGTGATAGTGATAGTGATATATTTAGTAAGATACATTTGGATAGTTTTCCAAGGAGCTTATGTGGTGCATCATCAGCACCACGCTTATTTACAAAAGACACAGTCCAGGGGCTTAAAGAAACTACAGAGGCCAGAAAATTGGGAGAGCAATACAGGGTACAGAAAGACAGATGTCATTTACACTAAGCAGGAGCAGCATCAGATGGTGAAACGCATAGCTACTTTGGTGATCATTCACCTGGGCAAGAATGAACAAAAATAATGAGAAAATTCTATATGCAAATCAAAGGAATGCCACCTTGAGGAAACAGTGAACGGAATATAAGCTATTGTGCAACCATAGTCTAAATAAAGGCTTTTTTTAGGTATTCTGTGTTGCTCTGAACTATTTAAAATAACTGGAAAATCTTATTTCTCTCTTGTTATTGATCAGTGATTCTGTAAATGATTTTTTAATTTCTGATTGATTATGAACAAATTTTGGAAAGGGCTCTTCCTAAAAAAAGAAAAAGAAACACATGTGAAAACACAGGTTTAAAAAATAGACTTAATTATATGATTCCAGAATGATTTTCATTCCACATTATTACTATACCAACAGAAATTCAGCAAAATATAATGAATTGCGGTGGCTAGTTTTGTAACATAATATCTTTCTCTGAGGAATGGTAAGTAGGAAAGTCCACACTCAAAATGGGGAGACAAAAATAAGGACTCTGGATGTAGATGAAGAACATCTATCTATAACAAATATTAAATATAACACATTCTTCACCAGATTAACATACATTAAAGGTTTATGTAATTCAAATCTTAGTCTTCAAATCACAAAGACAAAGGTTTCAACAAAAAATTGTCAAGGCTAAAGGACAAGGGAACACAATCTAGTGGGATTTAGTGTCAGGACTACACTGCCATATGGCAAAAGATGTTGGAATTAGAAGAATGAGAATTTACAATAATCATGATATGATATAAAGATTCTATCAGAAAAACACATAGTATGAGGAAAGATTAACAGGGGATGGGAGATAGCACAGAGGTTAGGGCACATTGTATCCTCAAGACCCTTGAGCTGAGAATTCTTGATAATGGCTTAAAGCGATGACCAAACCAATTTTTATCAAACTACTAAGTGTATAATTAAGTTATTGTGTATTAATCCTAAGAAAAATTTTATTTTGTAACACATAGACAAACTTTGAAAGCATTCTACAAAATGAGTCAATAACATCACCAAATTTACAAAAAACCTAACACTGTATTCAATTTCTAAGTGAATGAAAGTAAAATTCTTTTTAAAGGCCCTAACAAAATTCAAATACAATTTAAAATTCATCTGCATGTTTTCTCTTTTTTTGTACATGAGGATATTTTTAGTTATTAGAATAATTTTTCATTTAGTTCTTTAATGACAAATATTTAATCAAAAGTTATGAGTAATTTGTTATACTAGATGGAAAATAAAGTGAAAATACTAAAGAAAATAATTTGAAGTAATATTGATCACGGACTTCCCTCTCCAGCACAAATAATATACACATATTTAGGAAGCTCAACAAACACTAAACAGGATAAATGACAAACCCACCCAACTTGAAAACTGCATAAATGATTAAACTGAATAAAAAAAAACTTAAAGAAGATGAGAGGGAGTAAAAATTACAGTGTTCTCATCAGAACCCAAAAGAGCAAGAAAAGAATGGACTAAACAGTGTTGAGAGGGAAATAAACAGCTACTTAGAATTAGGATCCCTCAAACACAAAAGAAAATTATTTTCTCAGGCAAGCAAAAACTGATGGAAACTCATTATAAGAAAATAAATCCTTCAAGAAATACCACAGCAAGCTTTTCAAGGAAGAAGCAAAACTTATAATTTACGTTAAAATTGCATTCTCATGCAACACCAGAGATGAGAACTTCATGGTACAATCAACTACTGGTGTCCTTTAAGAAAGGGGGAATTTGATTTATGACAAAGAATGACAAAATAAGGGCACCAAAAGAATATCACTTACTAATTGAGGAATGCCTGAAATTAGAAGCTTGGAGTGGAGCTTGAAGTAGAATCATAACCCAACACTTGTTTATAACTGATCTGGGAGATAAAGATTATGAAGCCTTAAAAGATTTCAAGTTGATATTAAAGTGATAAAGTTTGAGACTTAACAGAACTGGGTGAACAATTTTCAAAGGAACCAGTCTTGATATTATTATGATTTCAACTTCTAGACCCCAAACTGTGGGACAATTTTTTTTTGTCAATTAATCCACTTTATGTAGTAGTTAGTTACAATGACCCACAAACAGTATTGAATGGTAATAGTGAAGAATTACTGTGAGAAATGCCTAAAATTGTAAGTAGGTTTGGTGCTTGATAGCAAAGACTAGAAAAATATTGAGGTGTTTAATAGAAAACAATGAAATGCCTTGGAAAGATTGTGATAAAAATATGAATGCTAAGTACTTCTGGTGATCATTCAGAAATGAAAAACATGCTATTGGTAACTGAAGAAAAGGAAATCCTTATTCTAAAGGGCAGGAAAATTTTTCTTAATGCTTTATATATTGGACAGGAAATAGACCTGCAAACAATGAACTTGAATATTAAGCTGAGGCTACTTCTAACATAGGCTTAACGTTTTGCTTGCTTAAAATAAAATCTATGAAGAAAGTGTTAAAATATAAAAGAATTTGCTAAGCTGTGTTTGAAATTTTAGTAATTATTAGTCAATCCATATTGTTCAGAAATGGTGATCGTCCTCTGGGGCTATTACCAAGGATGCACCTGGACAGATATTTCACAGGCACATAACTAATTGATGCAATCAACCATCTCAGCAGAAACTTTTCCGGCTTGAGGCTAAAGGATGAGATGAAATGAATGAAGTCTGTCAGACTCCTGGGACATTGTAGGCAAGAAACTAAAAAATACAGCTTTTCAGTTTGGAAGACCCCCTCAATTAACTTCCTACTGTTTTCTCTAGCATTTGGATTGTATATTATTAATAAATCAAAATCAGCTTTCAAATATGTTCAGATACAATACAAATTACTTTGAAGATAGCCTCTATTTCTTCCTATCATCAATGACATTTTGTTACTTATTCCATTTATTTTATACTATCACCACCTAATACATTGTTATTGTATCTAAAAACAGCTACCTTTCAGGTCAATTAATAATGAAATCAATTTACGAACACTTTTTCATTATCTGACAGTGTTCTCTTTATAGGAACTCAAGTTTCTAATATGCACTAGTTTTCTGGTAATGTAAGCTATTACAGAAATAAATCTCTATCTAAGTTTTTGAATCTTAAGCACAGTCATTTAAAATAGCATTGATTATAGAGCTTCATGCACATCACGGTCCAAAGCTACACCCTCCAGCTGAGTGTTTCCCTTTGAAACACCGGCACCCCACACCCCTTCCATAGTCATCTCAGTTCTGCAGTAAAGTTCTCAGGTCTTGCTGTCTTTGGACATTTTGATTTTATATCTCACATAAGAGTAAGATTGTTCTGTATCTGTCTCTCTTCTGCTTGACTGCTCAGAATGGTATCTTCTAGTTCCATATATGTAGCGCAAAGTTGATTTCACTTTTCCTTATATAGATTAATGGTATTTGATTATGCATATATACCTTAGCTTCTTTATCAAGTCATCTTTCCTAGACACTTGGGTTGTTTCTTGATTTTGTCTATTGTGCTGCAATAAGCATGAATGCACTTGACTTTTCTAGATAGTCTTTGGATCTTTGAGGTATATTCCAAGAAGTGGAATTGCTGGGTCATATGTAAACTGAATTCTTGGTTTTTCAGAACTGTCCATATTGTTTTCAAAAGAGGTTGAGCTAGTCAACACTCTCACCAGCCATGGATAATAGCTCCTTTTTTTCTCCATATCCACACAAACACTAGTTCTTTCATTTTTTCTGATGTGTTATCAGTCTCACTAGTGTGAAGTGATATTGTTGATTTCTCTGACGATAAGTGATGGAAGGCACTTTTTTTGGGTCACACCCGGCAATGCTCAGGGGTTACTCCTGGCTCTGCACTCAGGAATTACTCCTGGCAGTGCTCGGGGGACCATATGGGATGCCGGGATCAAACCCAGGCCAGCACAGGCCGGCCGTGTGCAAGGAAAACGCCCTACCCACTGGGCTATCACTCTGGCCCATGGAAGGCACTTTTTATATAGCTATCAGCCATCTAGATGATAGTATGGTACCAGGATATATTAAGAGCTTAAGAACAATGGAATAAAAGTAGAGGCAGGTGGGGTAGGGTAAGGGAGGAAACTGGGAACATTACGGGTGGGAAACGTGTATGGGTGGAGAAACCCAATCACGGACAGCTGTGTAATGATCTATCTCACTGTGTATAAATAAAACTATTTTTTAAAAGAAAGAGAATAAAACAAAGAGAAGCTCTATCCCCCTACCTCACCCCCAAAAAGAAAGGCCAGAGATTGATCCTCAGGTATATGAACAGCTAATCTTCAAACGACCAGAGGATGACTTGAAGCAAGGAAAGCCTCAATTGGAGGACAACTGGTCAGCCACATTTAAAAAAATAATTCAAACCTCTCTCTCACACCATACACAAAAGCCATTTCAAAAATGGATTAAAGACCTCAATATTGGACCAGAATCTATCAATTATATTGAGAAAAACATAGAACCTTTATGACATTGAATCTAGAGGCATCTTTAATGACTCGGTGCATTTGGCCACACAAACTGAAGCAAAGATAATCAAATGTAACTACACTAAACTAAGAGGTACCTGTACCTCAAAAGACAAAGTAAAAGAACACCCCACCACTCATCTGACAAAGGGTTAATATAATATATAAAGCACTTGCATAAATTAACAAGAAAAAGTCAATCCCATGAAAAAGCGGGAAAAAAGATAAGCAGTTTTCTCAAAGACCATCTACGATTTTTCCCCCCCCGAAATCACATAAATTTTAGTCCAGAAATTCTAGTTCTAGTTGTTTCCACTGGGTGGCAGTAGCAGACTTTTGCCAGAAACACAGATCTGTACAACTATAAAAGAAACTTATCAGTCCTTAACATTTTATTTAATTCTGTCATTATTTATGGCTCATCTCCAGGATCTATCAGCTTTTCTTACTGGCTATGGTGTTATTAAATAATAAATCAGTTGGCACTAATATCACTGTACATAACAAATTCATAAGCTGAAATTGCTCTCCAACGTACCTTTATATTATTTCAATTTAACCACTCAAGAAGAGAGATAATTTTAAATTTTTTCCTATTAGGTAATTAGAATTACCTAATTCTAATTATAATAGGGGTTAAGGAAGGTGTATACTCACCCCTTTTCCAGTGATTTGGATAAACGGAGTTGTCATTTCGATGTTCCACTCCTTGCACTCTTCTGGAAAGAGTAAGACAATATGGATGCGAAATTTTGCATTCATAAATCCCACTTGAGTCATATTTTCACTTATAAGTCTTCTAAGTGTATATAAACATATTCTCCTCATGTATTTATAGTACTTTTAACTCTTCATCAGTGGCTTGGGGGGCTGGAAGAATAGTACAATGGATCAATGGATAGAGTGCTTGCCTTACATGCATCAACCTGGGCATGCAACCCTATCTATATTGTACCCTAAACCCTGCTAGGAGTAATCCTTGAGTGCAGAGTTGGAGTAATCCCTGAGCACTGTCAAGTGTGGCTTCAAAACAAAGCAAAACCCTGGCAGCTTTAGATATCAGTGTCCATCAACTGTTCAACAAAGTTTATTCACCCCTCAGTGGCTACTTCATCCAATGTAAATAGCCTGGGTCCCTGGAAGTTTGTTTCACTTAGTTATTTTTTTTAAAAAACTTGAACTTTTCCATCATAATAAGTAATCATAAATCTCTTTGTTCTTTTTACTTTCCAATATTCAGATTTTTAATCCATAAAGACTGAGTAGAAGAGAATCTGTATGCATTTAATTTTTAATTTTTAATCTAAGGAGTTAGTACCCATACATTTATTAACTTTAATAGTAATTATTGACATTTAAAATTATTTTAATCTCCTTTCAGGGCATTTATCAACTCTAAAGTATTCTGCCTTTCCAACTGTCCCAAGGTTTCTTTTCCTACCTTTTAAATTCTAATTCTTCAGTTTCTTCTAAATTTTTTTATTTTATTCCTATACCATTGAGATGCCAAAAACCAGTAACAATTATAGACCTCATTCCCATTACCTGAAGGAATGGTTTGAGGCTCTTTGTGTTCCTGGAGCGAGCAGATGCCTTTGGACTATACTAGCATGTGAAAGGACATATGAAGATGTTACTGGTGCCCGCTCGAACAAATCGATGAACAACGGGAAGACAAGTGATATAAGTTAAGTGATACCATTAAACCATTTTAAGGAGAATTGAGCAAGAAGAATGAAGGTAGATTCCATTTCATCATCTTGTCCCGCCAACAAAATAGGCATTTGCAGAGCAATGAAACTAGACGACCCTTTTACTTAGTACCAGTCATCATGCAAGTTAGAGTGATAGCTATAAGTCAATCATCATTACTTACCCAATCTAAAGCTATTAATTAACCTACCTTTGATAATTTTATTTAATATATAAGAGAAAAAATTGACTCTCCTTTCTAGGGAGTGCACTCGCGTACTCTTCCTTGGTGCAATGTAAAAATGCGTTTGTTTCTCTAATGACATCCCTGTGACAACTGAAAACCCATTTAGATCACCGAGGAAGGCTATGCAACAGTCACACCTGAACTTCCAAACTAAATTTTATTTCAAAACAATTCCACAAAGAACAGGAAGGTGGATCTTAAAAAAGACCATAACTCTCACATTTTAATCCCAAAATAAACTTTCCAAACTCCTCATTGACTCTTTTTTTCTCTCCCATTTAAGTCTCAGGAACAAATACCATAGTTCAAGCAATTTCTGTCTGCTTTCATCAATTAACTTACAAAATGCAGAAACATTTAAGGCACATTCTTGACCTAATTTTCATTATTTTCACCACTTCTGTTATTTTTTCACCTATTCCCCAAATCCTACATTGACAAAGTTTTCCATTCCATAGGTGAAAGGATTAGTTTTTGTGACCTCATAAGTGTAAAAATTCATTCTATTATAGTTAGAAAGCGCCAACTAAGTTTGCAGGGAGAAAAATAATTATATTTCATAAGCACACAGGCTGAAAGACTAATCTTCTGGAGATGCATCTTGATTACAGTTATAAGAATCAGTTCATTTAGGGGAAAGAGGGCAGGAGTCCTTTGTAGACAGAACTTAATGATGCATCTTAAGTAGAAACAAAAGGTTCTGGTTCAGGGTTTGGTCTATGCATTATTTTCTTGCATAGGCATTTTGGATAAGAAGATAAGATAAGGTCCTGAGCAATAGTCCAGTGGGGAGGGCATTTGCCTTGCATGCATTCAGACCCAGGTTCGATCCCCGGCATCTCATATGGTCCCCGAACATTGCCAGGAGTAATCATTGAGTGCAGAGCCAGGAGTAACCCTTGAGCATTGCCGGTGTGACCCCCCAAGCAAAAAATAAATGAATAAATAAATAAATAAATAAATAAAAAGAAGATAAGATAAATATTCTCCATATTTTAAGGTCATTTCTTAATTTCTTTTTTGATCTATTTGAATCCCAGCTTAGAGTCAGGTGGTGAGGCAACCTGAAGACAATGTTTTATTTATTTCACCCCCATATTCTATCTTTCTCCTGAACCGTGAGTGAAATAGTGCTTATCATCAAAATTATGTCATCGCAAAGTATTTAAAACATTATTTCTGTAAAGTGTTTCCCAGTTTTGGTACTTTGAAAAGAACTTCAGAACTATAGCACCTTCCTCTGATCACTGATGACAGATCGATCCTCTGGTTTAAATGAACAAGATTTGTGCAAACAATCTTGCAGGTGAAATCCTACCAAACATTCTAATTTGCTCTTCAAGTAAGCAAGTCAGATTCATTAATCCATTAGTCTACTTGCAAGCCATCAGTAAAGAACCCATCCACTTCAGACCCACAGCGGCCAGCCCCATGTGGAAGCAACCCATGGAGCTGATCTCCCGGTAAGGGGCTCAGCCATCACCTGGCCAAGTCCAACATTGCTCCAAGGGTTCGCTTTCATGAGTGGGGAGAGTCCATGCTGACCAGACTCAGAGTGGAGTTGGGCCCTGCCCTTTCCTCCGCCTCCATGCCAGTTGCCCCGAAGAGAGAGACCCACCCATGCCAGACCCACATGTCCCTTGGCACGCTGCCTAAGCGACTGCATGATATTTTTATAGGATACTGAATTTTGCATAAGGTTCTTCCCAATTTCTTTCACATTTATACATCGTAAACAGTTATAGACATGTTTTAAGTGATACCAGTAAGCCTGGCAAGAAGTCAGAACAAACCACACATCATGCAGTTAGTTATTCTCAACATCCAGTCTCCATATTTCCTCAGAGCTCCATCCAAGAGAAAACCTGACCGTCCCCCTTTAAGTTTCATCAGTAAATGCTCGTGTTGAGAGCCTTCTATTGAGACTATACCACCTACGGTAAAGCCTGGCAAGCTACTGTGCTTCATTTCCTTTTTTGCCAAAGACTAGTAACTATTATGGACCTCAGTTCCATAACCTGAAGAATGGTTTCGGGCTCCTCCTGTCCCTGTAGCAAGTAGATGCCCTTGGGTTGCACTTGCTTGTGACAGGTCTAATGGAGATGTTACTAGTGCCCACTTGAGCAAATCGATGAACAATGGGAAGACAGTGATACAGACAGACAGTGAAGGAAATTGTAGTATTTGAGCATGAAATGTTTTTCTTTCTCTATTTTAGCCAAGTCAAAAGGGAAATTACTTGAAATATAATAGTTCATCTGATTTTACACCACTGAGATAGGTAATAGATGGATGAGTGGAACTGAAAGACATTTATTTCTGTCAGGTTACTTGTATTAATGGGTATTTACCAGTATTAAATATGGATTGACCAAGTGTACTTTCTTTAATTCTGCTCAGAAACTGCTATACTTTACACAGAATTGGAAACTGACTTATTAAATGTGATTTTTTAAAATTCTGTATTCATTGGGGAAAAATAATAAAAGATATTGGCAATGAAATGTTTAAAAAAAGTGGTGGATACCTTTTTGATATTTAACTACGAAGTTAATGTTAAGGGGAAGACAAATGCAAAAATATCTGTGTGCTTTACTGTAGAATCTGTATTGGTGTTAGAGAGCTGGAGCCACACTCAGCTGTGCTAAGAGCTTACTCCTGACTCTGTGCTCAGAGATCATGCTTGGTGGGTCTCAGGGGACCAGATGAGGTCAGAATGGAAGTTGAATCAGTCATGCAAAGCAAGCATCTTATCTGCTCTCCTATCTCTCCTAGTCAACTTGTAATTCTTCTATTTATAATATAATATTACAGTGAATATTATGCCCCTCAATATGTAGTATAGAATTAATTTTATATATCATATATTAAATCTATGTATTATTACTCATAATATGCATTAAATTATACATGGTAGGTGATATATAATACCTATCATTATATTATAATTATAATCTATAACATATAGATTATAATATATTATATTATATATTATAATATATTATAATATATATTATAATTGTATAATATAGAGTAATACATGTATTTTTGTTATATATAATGTACATATATTTAGATAGGCCTCCAATATTCAGACTGCATAAAATTATATATGGTTCAGCTAATATATGATAATATCTTATATTTAATTCATCTTTTTACTTTTGTTTTTATGTTTTTATGTGCAAGTTATCTACTACTTACTTTTGTCATATTTAAATGCTTCATCAAGTTTGCAATGTCAAAAGTAAAACAAACATCACTAAAAAAAGCAAGCAAACAAATACAAAAGAAACTTAATATCCATATAAATAGCACAAATATAAATCAAATAAATTTTCTCAAATGTCTAACCTCTGCATGACCCATTTCTTGGTAATAAAATTTCTCAATCATCTGAGCGACCCTGAGTAAAGTAATTATTTTTGTTATTTTCAATCCACATTTGAATAATCAGTATTATGAAATAATCTTTTCATTTCTACCCATACTAATTTTCAGTGTAGGGACCCAAAGTAGTTTGAAAGGAAAAAGAGTTAAGTTTGAGCAAACCTGGACTGTAGAATTTTCAGACACATTTTCTTGAACTTTCATCATAAAATTCTTCATAGCAAAGAAAGCCATCATCCTGATTACTTCAGTCTCTAAAACAAATATACCCACAGGATAAGATATATTTTGAATGAAGCAAAATATAAAATTTTCTAATTTTGGTTGGTCCACGATCAATGCTTAACTGACTTGGGGAAAGTCAAATATCCAACTTCCACCAACTCTACGCTTGTGATACCTCTCATATAAGCAAGTAATTCAGATCTATGTAAAGAAAAAACTCTACAGAATGAATAAAAAATAAAATTTAAAAGTTCTTCTTACTTGATTAACATATGGCAGTTTGTTTAAAATGAAAATATATGTTTTGCTAGCTGCTCCACCATCCCAGGTAAGATTAAGTTCCAGTTGATATCACTCAGCCTATTCAGAATTAATGGGAGACAGAGCTCCAAGGGAGGCAGATCTCCTCTCTCCCAGTTGGATCCCAGCAGCCTCCACACACAACCTGAGGCATCTTTAGGGCCTGCAGCGCAGTCCTGAAGATCTGTTCAATAAGTTACATGCTTCACACAGTTATTCTTCCTGTTATTCTGTGGGCAGAGAAGACAGAGCAACCTCCAGCTTAATCCGTCAGCATCTTCTAGGGGAGTTAAGCACAGACTCATGCCTAGCACAAGAGCACTAGAAAACAAATGAGGAAAACATATAAGAAAACATATAAGCCCACCAAGCTCAATGAATGAAATAGTATCACTGAAAACATAACAACAATAGTAAACCCTCAGACAATGTCTGTAGGGACACTATTATGAAGAAGTTCAGTAAGCCCAAAGAAACAACAGCACAAAGAGTCAGCAAGCACAAGAAACTGAGAATCAAAATTAAAATATAAAACCTACTACAGTCAGAAGTGACAGAAATAAAGAACATGCATGTAGGTGATATAAAAATGTTAAAAAAAAAGCTCTGAAAAATGGAATAGCAGATGTTGAGGAAAAAAGATTAAGGAGCTCCATGATGTGGAAGGCGAAAACTACAGAAGATGGAAAATAGAAAAGAAATGAACAGCATACTAGAGAACCTAGGGTGAATTCAAGGGTCATCAGAGTTCAGGAAGTCCAGGATGACAAATGTGATGCAGAAGTAAGAGTTAAATAAATCATTGAAAAGAATTTTCCAGAGCTGAGGATTACTGTCACAAAGCTCCAAGAGGCCTGATAGGCCCCAATTAATATAGACCCACTAGGAAATTTCCCAAGCACTTTATACTCAAAATGACAGAAATCAAAAATAGAAATCTTTTCTGTTTTGAAAGCAGAAAGACTTAAAAAAGGAGCTTACCTAAGCCCATAAGATGTACTGTGTCAAATGAGATGCAAAGAGTAAAAGAATATAGAAGGATATAGATCGAAAGCTCAACACAATGAACACCTCACCAACAACACTCTATCCAGCTAGGCTATCACTCAGATTTGAAGGAATTATGTTGCCACCTGTCAAATACACGGGGCAGAGCTGCTACCAGCTCTCCCTGTGCTCAGCCTATCATGAGGCACCCGGGAGGGTAGGGGGGTTCTATCCCTGGCCTGCTATCCCAAAAGAGCCTGGCAAGAAGCCAGAGGAACCCCACACCATGAGGGCAGTCATTTTTAACATCCGAACTCCACAGCTCTTCAGAGCTGCACCCAAAAGAAAAGCTGATGTGTCCCAGCTGCACGCTGGCACTTTGTGTGACTGTGCAGTTCATCAGTAAGTGCACAAGATGAGAGCTATACTCATCTTGTGGTATACTACTGAGAGTATACCACCCGCACAGCAGAGCCTGGCAAGCTACCCATGTCATATTTGATATGCCAAAAACCAGTAACAATTATAGACCTCATTCCCATGACCTAAAGGAATGGTTTGAAGCTCTTCCTGTTCCTGGAGCGAGCAGATGTCCTTGGGCTACTCTAGCACACAAAGGGACATATGGAGATGTTACTAGTGCCTGCTCTAGCAAATCAATGAACAACAGGAAGACAAGTGATACAAGCAATGTAGTTGCCTCCATGGGCATCTTAGGAAATATATAGCCTTGAGATCAGTTTTACAAGAAGCATTAAAAGAGCTCCTTTACAAGGATAGATGAAAGGTCCCATCATGTAGCATTGAGATGGCACTCACTAATAATACATATGGTTGTGCTCTACTAGTAAAGAAAGGTTAAAACGTTAAAACTCACCATTGAATATACACAAAGAGACTTAAGTGATAAACTCTAAATATCTGCAGGGCTAGCCACAATGTGTAAAATAAGATGGAGAGAGATTCAGAGACAGAGAGAGAGACAGAGAGAGAAAGAGAGGAAACTGGGGTACCTGCTATTAAGGCAGCCTGGGGGTGGGCGGGAGGGTGGGGTACATTGGTGGCGGAAATGGGGCACTGGTGGAGGGACGGGTGCTGGAATACTGTATTACCAAGAACCAATTATGAACACATTTGTAATTGTATGTTTCATGGTGGTATAATAAAAAATTAAAAAAATAAAAAATAAAAAAAGAAAGGTTAAAACATATAGCAAATAATCTTCACAAACTGACTCTTATTGATTTATTTCCTGATCATACTATTTGTTAGTCCTTTACATTTCATTCGACTAAGTAATATGAAATGAATGTTTTATATGCCTGCCTAGGAAACAGGTTGGGGAGGGGAGGTTACCTGGGGATATTAGTGGATAGAAGAGAACATTGGTGATGGGATTAAGAAAAAGAATACAGTAAAGTAAGGATAGCCATAATATATTTTATTATGTACAATTGTCATATATGTGTGTCTGCTTAAAATAAATGTAAAAATATAATATCAATGATAGGCATAAAATAAGATAAAGTATTTTGCTACTATAAAGTTATATTAGTATTTTGCAGCACTATAGAGTAATTTGAAAATGGACTTAAAATGCCTGCAGACATATATTGCAGTTTTTGTATAAACTAAAATATAAAATATTTTTATGGTCAAAAGCAAGGACACCAAATACAATAACTAAAAATAACAACAAACTGAAGAACAAAAAAATAGGAACAAAGAGTAAGATCAAGAAATAGAAGAAACCACTAACAAATGTGGAACATATTAATTCAACTACATTAATAATTATCTTCAAGTGTTAATGGCTTAAATTAAGTAGCACCAGCTAAAAGGCAGAAATAGTTATAGGGAATTAAAGAGACCCAACTATAAGTTTAATAAAAGAATTAGATAAGTGAAATATTTACTCTACTAACACTGATCAAATGAAGGTAGGAATACATATTTTAATTTAGGTAAAATCAGACATAATTGTAAAGAGAATTATCAGAAATAATATATTATATAATGATCAAAGATCAGTTCCTCAAACAAAACATTCATTAATAGCAACAAAATTTGTGTAGGAAATACTGATAGATGTACAATCAGAAAATAATAAATTCACTCTTCTAGTCATAGACTCAATGATACATAGAAAATTGGCAAAAGATATAGTTGAATTCAGCAACACCATAAATGAAATAACTATAATAGACTCCAACGTACTACTTCAATGAATAAAAGCAGAATGCATATTCTTCTTAAATTCATATAGAAAATCATCAATATGTATCATATTGAGACAATTCATTAAATGGGAAAAAATTATACCCATCCCTGCCAGACCACAAAGAAATTAATCTAGAAAAATCAATAAAAGAATGACTTGAAAATGACAAAATATTTGGATATTAAATAACAGTTATAAGTTATGTGGTTGATAACATAATTGAAATAATTTAATTATAAAGATTATAATGTTTTAATAAAAATAAAATTATGATACAAGTTATCAAAATTTATAGGACATGTTGAAACTGTTGACTCACAGACATAGGGCAGAGCTGCTACTTGCTCTTCCTGTGCCCAGCCGCTCACGAGGTGCCCAGGAGGGATGGCGGGTTCTAGCCCTGGCCAGCCAGCCCAGCAGAGCCTTGCAACAAGCCAGACGACCCCCCCCACTACATGAGGGCCTCCATTTTTCCACATCCAGGACTTCTCTCTCATCAGAACTCCATCCAGCAGACCAGCCTATCAGCGCCCGGCTCACTCGGCTGCTTGCAGCCGCGCAGTTCATCAATAAATGCTGGACTTAGAGATGACTACAAGAGTATGCTACCTGCACGGCTGAGCCTGGCAAGCTACCCGTGTTGTATTTGATATGCCAAATACCAGTAACAATTATAGACCTCATTCCGGAATGGATTGAGGCTCTTTATGTTCCTGGAGCAAGCAGATGCCCTTGGGCTCTACTAGCATGAGACAGGACATATGAAGATGTTACTGGGGCCCGCTCGAGCAAATCGATGATGAACGGAAGACAGTGATACAGTTGAAACTGAGTTTATTAAATATTTTATATCATTGAAAGTTTGTATTAGTAAAAACTAAAGATTAAATTTTTTAACCTAATCTTACATTTCAGAACTTAGAAATCAAGTAAAAAAAATCAAGATAAATGGGAGAAAGACTATATTAATAGAGTGGAAATCAATATAACAAAAAATACATAGAATCAAAAAACTAAAAATTTCATTACTTTAAAACATCAATAAAATAAATATTTTACCACAATTTATTAAAATTATAAGAAGATAAAACAAATGTTTGTTTTGGAAACAAAATAGGACATAACTGCATATAGTCTTATCAACAATTTGATAATTTATATAAAATATGAAAATTTCTAGAAAGTTATAATTTGCCAAATCTCACACAGAAATAATAAATTAAAGAAATAAATGAGTGAAATAAAAGAAGTGATGGTATATATACACTATGGAATACTAGTAAACTACAATAAAATATGAAAATTTTCATTTTTCTTTGCAACTGGGTGGAACTGGAGGGTGTCATACTAAGTGAAGTGAGTCATAAAGAAAAGGATAAATATTAGATGCTCTCTCATAGCCAAGTATAAAGAAACAAATACAGGGGTTACAAAATTCCTTCAGTAAATAGATCATGAGATCTGATCAATAGAACCTTAATTGAAGAGGTTATGGGATCTGGAAGAAAAGACATCACTGGACAAAAGGTCCATTTTAACCTACAGTTTGAGCAACAATTCTATTGAGACCAAGATAAAATTAAATATTAATGCACATTTTGAAAGACAGAATTTTGCTAGAGCATAAAAAATATTGCAGATAGTGCAGCATCTCTGACATTTGCATTGTTGCATTTTCAAGTTGTGTGTAGTGGGTGTGGTGTGGTGGTGGTGGTGGTGGTGGTGGTGTGTGTGTGTGTGTGTGTGTGTGTGTGTGTCCTATCAGATACGGGATCAGGATTAAGTTCTTTAAGAAAGGATGTTTGAAGGTCAATGGAAAAGTCGTCAATGAACGGAGACTCTGGATAAGAAAGCAGAATTTCTGTTTTATGCTTCTTGACTCTCTCCTGTAATGAGAGTATACCCCTGCTGGTGCTGCTGGTGTCGACATGTGCATTTGATCTAGCCACCATGAAAAAATATATGGCAGACTTTGCAGTCAGTAAACCTGGATTAGAATTATTATGTTGTCACTTTCCTGCTATGTAACTGTAAACTATTTCACATCTGTGAACCTGGATTTTCTCACTTGTAGAAACAGGAATTATTTCTGCTACACAGTGTTACTGAGGGGAGAAAGCAGATAATGAATGTACACAGAAAAGATATGTTGACTGGAGCCAAAGTACAATTGAGAGGTCATTAGCTGGTCAGCATAGGTCCAATGACTTGAATCTCATATGGTTCCCCAAGCACTGCCAGGAGTAAATCCAGACTGCAGAGCCAGGAGTATTACCTGCATAACACCAGGTATGCCCCCAAAAAAAGAAAGAAAAAGAAAGAAAAGAAAGGAAAAAGAAAAGAGAAGAAAAGATATAACATTGTGATGAATCTATATCAGAAAATGTTGTAAATTTATCAGCTATATTTGTAATAAAATGGGTGAAGGAAGGTTTGCACATTTTTTATTTTTCATTTTTGGTAAAGGTCAAACTCATCATTGCTGGGGTGATAAGTAGGGATTCAACCAGAGATGCTTGGTTGTGGCAAGGCAAGACTATTTGATGTTCAGACTGGCAGTGCTCATGGGTTACAAGGCGGCATGAATGGTGGAAGAGGTCAACAGGTCTGTATTTATCTGTTGCTAGGAATTAAACACCAGATCTCACATATGCTAGCATGTGATATGCAATGTGAACTATTGTTGCAGGACACCTAAAAAGTCTAAGAGCCTCTGCATCTGCCCTGGATTGCCTCCTGCAGGTCACTTTGTAGATAGGAGGGTAGTCTAAATGTGGCAGTTTATCTGACCATGTATTCTGTACTGGCTAGTATAAATATTCTCTCATGCTACCACAATCACCGTGGGACTAGCTAGATCTTACCAGCATATTTGTCTGGCTATGTTGGATCTCTAAGTAATTAGACCAGAGAGAAATGCTGTTTGCCTCCAAGCAAGCAAGCATGGCTCCCTGATAACTCAAAGGCAACTAAAATACAAAACTACAGTGAAGTAGATGAAACTCTTGTGAAGGCTTGGAGAAATATTTAACTGGCATTAGTATTAGTCTTTGGTACAGAGACATGCCATCTCAGAAAGCCCCCTTCTCTACCCTATACAGGCATTTCCAGGCAGATCTTGGCTCAAAACATTAGCATATAATAGGGCCTAGGTGAGGTGCTTGGAGAAATCACCTAAGGGCATTTGACCCTTCCTGTTTCCCATAATAGTGGGAGGTCTGAGTTGCAGGGATATAAAACCAGCCTGCTTCCTCTCTCGCTCTCTCTTTTTGGCCTCTCTTTTTTGGGCTCTCTTTTGGGGCTTGCACTCTTCTTGGGAGTCTTGTCTTTGTCTCCTCTTTACAGGGCCTTAACATGTGGTAGCCACCATCTTGGCCTACACGTGGCTCGGGTTCTAGCCAGGAATCCTAAGCACAGGGATTTTCCTATTGCTGATTTATATGCCTGAACCTGTGATAAGTAAGCATTTTAAAATTGCATCTGATTCCTAAGCCTTCATCCATTCCCTGCCTACTTCGGAGGTAGAAGGGAACTCGCTTCCTGGCACTGTCGGGGACCCCGGTGGCATTCCCCGATAAACTATCTTCTTAGCCTTTCCTTGACTCTCACGTCATATGTGATGAGAAAAAAATAACCCTACAGATCCATGAGTACATAGAAGCAATTCCTTAGGATACACACACACACACACACACACACACACACACAAAGATATACAGAAGTTTTGCTTCAACTGTAATTAAAATAAAATTGAGATTTTCTAAAATTTCTTCCAGTTTCTTCACTTTATGTATACTGGAGAATCAAACAGCATGATTGAAAGCACAGACTTGGTCTAAATGAGGTTTAAATTTTAACACTGACACTCTTGCTCATGTATTCTTAGACAAGTTTTTGAGCCTAGAGTTTTGGTGAAATGGTATCACCCTGTCGAACCCCTCTTTTTACATTAATGATCATTTTTTTGTAGAATGGTGATATCCTGGTGGTGAATCCGTAATACAGCTCAAGAAGAATCTTGATGTATTGGGTTTGAACACCCTGTTTGGCTAGGGCTTCGATGACTGCTTCAGTCTCCATAGAATCAAAGACTTTCTGTAAATCAATGAACGTGAGACAGAGCGGCATCTTGTACTCCCTACAAATCTCAATGAGCTTGGTTACTGTGTGGATATGGTCGATTGTGCTGAATCCTTTCCGGAAGCCTGCTTGCTCGAATGGTTGTCCTTCATCTAGTGTTCTGCTAATCCTGTTCAGGATGACTCGTGTAAACAGCTTGTAGATGACAGACAACAGGCAGATGGGGCGATAGTTGCTAATGTCGTGAATGTCTCCCTTCTTGAACAATAGAACTGTCCTGCTGGTTTTCCATTGGGAGGGCACCTTGCATTTGGACAGGTAGCGTGTGAAGAGCCGAGCTAGTGTATTGATGAGTACTGATGGCAGATTCTTCAGGTGTTCAGGTCTGACTTTGACTGGGCCTGATGCTGTTCCCTTCTTTTACCAATGAGATGTGTGTGGTTAATTTCTATTTTCAGTGCATCATGGTCTAAGAGGATAGTTGACACAATTTCTATCTTCTTGAGTTTATTCAAGTATGTTTGTGGCTTAGTATATGGTCTATCTTGAAGAATATTCCATGTGTACTGGAGAAAAATGTTTATTCAGCTTTTGGGGATGAAAAGCATTGTATATATTCATTAGTCCTCTCCCTTCCACTTAATTCAAAGCCAGCATTTATTTGCTGAGTTTTGGTCCTGTTGTTCTATCAAGATTTCACAAGGCAGTGTTAAAGTGTCCGATACTACTTTGTTGCTAGAAATGTCCTCCTTGAAATCTATTAGAAGCTGTTTTAAGTATTTTGCTAGCTCCTGATTTGGTGTGTGTTGGAGGACAGGTTTAGCTATTCTGGGAGTTTTGTTGTTTTGCTCACTCCCAGCTTAATCTACTTAAATCAAGGTTCATTCTAATGAGACCTCTCTTCTATGTAAACACTGCTAGAGGGTGTGGCAGTTACAGAAGTCACCTTGATTGAATAACTTCTGACTTATACATCTACTAAGACTTCTATGTTTTCTAGATTGGGCACAGCTCCTCTTTTATACCAACTGCACCCAGTGTGGGACAGTTAGAATTTACCACCCTGGCTACGCTGAGACTATAGGAAGACTATAGGAAGGATCATACTAGTTTGCTCTAAGCAGGCGAGTGTGACCCTTTCAGTACACGAGAACAAGATACTCAGAATCACCCTGGTGCAGATAATAATAAGAAGGGCCTTGTGGGTACCATCTAGATTACATGAAGCTCATGAAGTTAAGATGTATTACTTTATATCAGCCCCCTCTCTCTCCAGTGTTTTACATAAGAGATAATCTCAGGATTATAAGGTATAAACCTTTGTTTATACCTGCAATAGGGTGTGGCACTACACTCTGTTTAGAGTTCTTTGTTGACATGCCCTCCCGGTTGGATTACTTTGGTGTATATAAGGGGCTGACTTGAGGCCCCTTCACCTTTGCCTTTTGGGCCTTTTAGCTTTTCGGCTTTTGGCTCCTCAGCCTCGGCTTTTGGCTTTTTGGCTTTTTGCTCTTTGGCCTTTTGCTCCTTCTTCTGGGTAGGACTCAGCTTGGGTGAGATCCTCTCTCTTTGGTGGGAGACTTAGGCTCTTTGTATGGTCTAAGTTTAGACCAGAGCTAGAGTTTGTTCATTATATTGGAGTGCTGTGGAAGAGCTTTGTACTATTAAAAGCCATTTTTTGGAACTGCACCGGACTCGTGAGTCTTCATCTGTTCTCCCGGCGTCCACGGAGGTAGAAGAGAACCTCTGTCCTGACACTGTCGGGGACCCCGCAGCGTTCCCGTATATATTTTTGAGTATAATTTTTTTCTTGATGTACATATTCCTTGATTAATAAGAGGTGGTCTTCACTGTCCTTTCTAACTTCTTTCAGCCTGAAATCTATATTGTCAGATATTGTATGACCATTCCTGCCTTTTGGGAGTAATTTTGTGAAGAATTGTTTTCCAGCCTTTGACTTTGAGTCTGTGTTTGCACTGACTGTTCAGATGTGTTTCTTGTAGGCAGGAGAATGTTGGATTAAGTCTTTTCATTTATTTATTTATTTGTTTGTTTGTTTATTTATTTACTTATTTTTGCTTTTTTTTGGGTCACACCCGGCAATGCTCAGGGGTTTCTCCTGGCTCTGCACTCAGGAATTACTCATGGTGGTGCTTGGGGACCATATGGGATGCCGGGGATCAAACCCAGGTTGGCACAGGCCGGCTGCTTGCAAGGCAAATGCCCTACTCGCTGGGCTATCACTCCGGCCCCAAGTCTTTTTAATCCATCTTCCCACTCTGTGTCTCATAATTGGTGACTTTAGACCATTGGCAGTGAGGGATATTACTGTCATGAGGTTTTATGTCATCTTTCTATAGAATTTGTGTTTTGGGGGATTTGTCTTTTCTTCAATAGCACCTTCAGTCCTTCTTTTAAAGTTGGTTTTGAGACTATGAAGTTCTTGAGCTATTGCCTATTCATTAAGTTGTGTATTGTTCCTTTAAATCTGAATTAGAATCTAGCCAGCTAAAGTATTCTTGGTGAGAAGCTCATTTAATTGAGTAATTTCACTATAATATTCACCACTATCTTCCAGCTTGGAGAGTTTCGTCTGATAAATCTGCTGTAAATCTAAGGGATACTCCCTTGTATGATATGTCCTTCTTTGATCTTGCTGCTTGAAGTATTGTGCCTCTATCTATGCACTTGTCATTCTGATTAGGATATGTTTTGCAGTCTTTTTATTAGGGCCTCTTTTAGATGGTACCCTTTGAGCTTCTTAGATTTGGATGCCTGCATCCTCCAGCTCTCAGCAATATGTCTTTAATTGTTCCTACCTCATTAGGGTTGCCTCCCACCCCTTCTGGGACTCAGATGATTCCTATGTTGTTCCTCTTGAATTCATCCCAATGTTCTCTTCCCTACCCTTGAGTTATTTTGAGGTATTTTTTTCCATCTTCTCTTGTTGCCTGAGTGCTTTCTGCAGCTCATCTTCAAACTCACTGATTCTGTCTTCAGGTATTGCCATTCTACGGTTGAGGGCTTTGTTGAGTTTTTCATTTCATCTACCTCAGTTTTTAATAATGACACTTCTGTTTGTAGTTTTCTTATTTCTGCTCTAATTTCCTTTTGTATTTTATTGGTTGTCCATCCCACTGTTCCTTCATATCCTCCTGTATTTTATTGGATGTCTGTTCCACTGTTTCTTTAAGCTCATTAAACATCTCACAATTTCATAAATGAATAATTTATCAGAAAAATTAGGTATGTCAGTATTCCTTATTGAGGGTTCAGGTTCTTTTCTTAATTCACTCCTCTTGGTGGGGATCTATATTGTTTCCCAATGATACCGTGATTGTCTGGAGGTGAATCCTTCCAGTGCACTATCAATGTCCCTCTATCACTGCCAGGTTGGACTCTGGGGAGGCTCAGTAGATGGTCTCTTCTTTAATCTTCAAGGATATTACCTTCCTCTTGGGTGTACCTGTGTGACTTGTGTGTGGTCTCTAGTGATGACACAGGATGTGTTCTTTTGCCTGAACTTACTTTTAGATGGGTATTGTATTGATTCTTGTGTTTGCTATTGTTTTGTGAGTTTTGAGTGGATGTTGAATGGATTAGTGGTCTATTGTGGTTGTGGTAGCTTGTCTGCACTTGTGAGAGTCTGGTCTAAAAGGCCAAAATATGGATCCAATGCAACGTGGAAGGGAAGATTAACTTGTGGCCACCAGGGAAGCCATGCCCCCACCACAGTTCTATATCATTTTTATACAGATAAATAATGATTACTTCTAGACAATGGAAGATAAATAGGTTTACCTCAAAGAAAGCTGAACACTTTCCAACTGTAGATTACATTGATATCCTTGGGGAAAACATGATTGAAAAATATCACTGCTTGGAGAAATATGGAGAAAATTTCTCTACCTCTTGTGGAAGAAGAGGACACTAATCTATGACTAAATACCCTATACTAACACAAGGAGAGTGATGAGAAATCCCTTCATTCTCCAACTACAAATAGAAGTGGATATTTTTCTGCCATGGAAAGGATAGGTGAGATCACTGCCATAACCTTAAATGTGAGAGTCAGGCACAGCAACATTAATATTGAGATTGTACCAGGAAAACAGATGAATGTCATGTTCCCACTATGATCACATTACTAACATCAAGATCATTGACACATAGATGAAATTGAAAGATAACATGAAGCTTTAATAAAAATATCATAATTATAACAATATCTTTAAACAGAAACTATGGTGCATACAAAAAATTAACTTTATATTATTTCCTATTTTATGCTTTTATAATATTGATCCTTTTTATAATAGTGAGATTATAAAAAGTCGGTGTGGCTATAGTTATTTTGATGATTTTGCTATTGAAGTTTTTTAGCTGGAGATAAGTTATATATATATTACCATATTGTAGTATTAGAGTACTTTAAATAAACTAAAGACCAGTCATTGAGCTTAAAGAACACATTTCAGAACTCTCTTAGAAGGCAATCCTAGTGGTCATGAATTCCTTCAGTCTCTTAATGCTGAACTGTGGCAGCCTTGAGGAAGAAGTTGTATGCATAAAATGAAGTTGTTACTTTTATGCTTATAGATACAATAAACCTCTTTTTTCTTCATCTAATAAAATAATGAGCTTTTTCTGCTAGACTCCTAGACTCTTACAATTTCTGAACACCTGAGGTCCAGGGTTTAGAATTGTTAAAAAATTGTTGAAAATTCAAGATTGTTAAAAATTGTTAAAAATTCAAGATTGTTAAAAATTGTATATTCTGATATTTTGTTGAAAAACATCTTAAGGAACAAAAAGCAGAAAATAATCAATATTTTATTACAATTATTTATGCTATCTTTAATCACTAATAAGTGAGTTAAAGTGGGAATAACAGAAAAGACAAGTTATATTAGAAAGTATTCATGGTACTGTATGTATATGTAGATGAAGTGACTCGCCATCTAGAGATCCAATGGGAATAAATCTGTACTTCATAAGATTTGCTAAGATAAATGAAAATAAGTTACATAAAATAAAATCTTATTTTTATATATGTATATGTTTCCAGTTAAGGAAATATATTAGGAAAATGTTCAACTTTTGGCATAAATGCTTAAAGTGGGAACTTTTATCCTCAAATAGCTTTAAAAAACAGTTTGGAAAAATACCTGTTCAGGGATACAGGGATCAGTACAAGCTCTGTGATCAGGTATCACTGATGGTGGTGCCCAGGCTCCTCAACACTTTTAATACTACCTCCCCAACCCCTCGGATAATAGCAGTGTTTCAATTGCTATAGCGATATTCAGATTCATTTGTATATGATTTTAAATTTATATTCCAAAAACATGCTGAAACTGCATTTAAAGGAATAGAACTAGAGAAATTAGTCAATAATTTGTAATTTGAGACCTTTATTTTCCACAAGTCTAATAAACACCAGATGAATTGAAGACAAACAAAAATAATGGAACCATTAAATTTTAAGATAAATATAGTTGTAAATCTTTCTATAATCTTGGCTTTAAAAATTACTTTTGAGCACAATAAAGACTAGTTTTATAAGTTCCAAAGATGGATCTCAGAGATAAAATTTCCTCCAAATAAGAGGAATTTTACACTATAAAAATAGACTCAGTTATGAAACAAAGCAGGCTTTAATTTTGTCCCCTAGATTTATCTTGTTGGTAATAAAATGGAAGGCAATGGTAGTTAATGATAGTATGAAGGAACAGATTTTCAGTACTTCAAAATGTGTTGTATAACACCAGTGGATAAGGAGCTTGAGTTTATTCTGTCTTTTTAATAGTCTCAATAAGTCTGCATCTTGTATCTCTATAGATGGAATTAAAACTTTTGCAGATCTTAAAGGAAAATCAATGGTGGCTTGAGTGCAGCATTTTGCCTTCTAAAACTACAATAGATGTGTAATAAGCTGGATTTTTCTATTTATCTGGCCAATCCGGAATGGCCCCAATCTCAAGAATTACTAAAGGGTATCTATTCTCTCTCTCATACATGAGTGTGCACAACCACACTGACAGATAGGCATTGCACTCAGAATATATTATGAAATATCATTTGATTTAGAATCATTTATCTCTAAATCTGAACTTTTGCTTGTTATTAACTTTTGTTTGTCAGTTTCTTGTTTTAATTCCTAAAATATCTGTAGGTTTCAAGCAATTTAGGAAGCTGGGTAATGATCATAAAAATTCTCATAAAAAGAAGAAAGTTATTTGTAATAGTGTATAACTTAGGTTATATTCTCCCTCAAATATGTGGATATTTGACTACACAAAATTTGATTAAAATATATGTGAGTTGCAAGACAAACAACTCAGTTGATTCCTGATGCTGAATATGGTTCCCTGAGCATCATCACGGGGTCACTCTTGAGCACACAACCAGGAATAACACCTGAGAACTACTGAATGTGGTCCATTCTTCCTACCCCCTAAAAGAAAATCAACTGACAAGGGATATTTTCAACATATAGAATAACAGTTATTGTTAATATATTAAGGATACTATTATAAATAAAAAACAATTTAATACAAGTTTTAGAAAATAGCTAAAATAATTTAGAAATAAAATAATTTATCAACAACATAATGACAAAAAAGAGTTCATTCAGATAGCATACAAAATATATAAAATTAAAATAATAAAAATTTAAAGTAAATGTTAAAATGTTAATGTAAATGTTCATCACTTGTATCACTCGTCTTCCTGTTGTTCATCAATTTGCTCGAGTGGGCACCAGTAACATCTCCATTCATTGGGAATGAGGTCCATTATTGTTACTGTTTTTGGCATATCGAATGCACCACGGGTAGCTTGCCAGGCTCTGCCCTGGCTCTGGGTTCATCCCAAGGGGCCCAGTCTATGTCAGACCATCCATCAACCATCCAGGGACCACAGGGCAGAGCCCTGGGTATAGACAAGCCTGTTTCCTGTCTGCCACCTCCCTACACAGTGAGGCACTGCAGCCACACCTGCAACACCTCGAGGGGCAAGAGCAGCAATAATGCAGTAAATGTTCATTAATTGTTACAATTATAAGCATAAAAAAACTAGTAAAGGGGCTGGAGTGATAGTCCAGCGGGTAGGGTATTTGCCTTGCACGCGGCTGGCCCATGCTGGCCGGGTTCGATCCCCGGCATTCCATATGGTCCCCCAAGCACCGCCAGGAGTAATTTCTGAGTGCAGAGCCAGGAGAAACCCAGGAGCATTGCCAGGTGTGACCCAAAAAAAAAAAAAGCAAAAAAAAAAAGACTAGTAAAGTTTAGCACTACATAATATAAAAAACTGATTAGTCATTATGCACAATACATACTTTTGTCTGATATGTATATCCACTCACAGAAGCACCATGAAAATTCCCAGGTAGAAAGATATATGATTAAAAACAGCAATGTTAATGAGAAAAGGGTCGCTCAGAGAGTCTATGCATAGCTAATAAGGGACCAAATCAGAACTCTCATTGAGACAGTCTGGCTCCATATTCCACATTCAAAATTACTGTCTCATTGTTCCAATTAAAGACTTTAAACTGAATATAACCCTGACATATAAACTTACATTAGAAGTAGAGCCAAAGAATATAAGTATAAATTGTCATAAAGATTGAATTAAAAAGTATCCTAGCAACATTATTTGCTATAGAATATTAAAAATGTCTAACATAAAAACTTGAATAGACTAAGCCCAACAAGAAGTAAAAATAATGGAATAGAATACATATGAAATAATATAAAATTATGAAGCATATTACTTTGTGAAAAACATTTAGAAAAGAATATTATAGCAATATTAAAAAATTTGTAATGATGAACATCAGAGTAATAAGAGAATCATCTTTGATTATGCAGTTTAGCATTTATCTGTATTTACATTTTATACTATGATAATGATGCTAATCTACTTCTGGGACTGAGCCCTATGAAAGTGGTGGGGCACTTGCCTTACATGTGGCTGACTCCAAGTGTGAGCCCAGCATCAGGATTGTATATGATCCACTAAACACAGCAGGAATTAACCCCAAGTGCAGACTCATGAGTAAATCCTGAGAACTGTTGGGTTTGACCCTCAAGCAACAAAACAAAAAGTTAATATACATCTTAGACAAATAAATGAGTATAATCTCCCTATAGATATAGGGTTACTCTTTCTATAATCATTTTTAATTATTCTAAATATATACTTATATTAAAATATAAATGCTAAAATCTTTTAAATACAACTAAAGGCAAAAAATGTGAAAAATGCATCAAACTATCTAAAATATTTATTATTCTTATTATATTAAAGGTTCTTTGATAGAGCAAATAACATTGCAAAAGAATAATTAAAATTATAAAAGGCATATAGAACATTTATACATTTAAGTCTAGAGCGGTCATGGTAATCCCCTCCAGAAAGATGACATATTTGTTGTGATGACAGAAAGAATTCTAATTGATCAATCCATAGAGTACCTGGTGTGACTTGAGTGTCGCAGGAAAGCAGTGAGCTAGCAATAGCTTCTATTAACAATTTCTCCAAAACATAAGGTTTTTTAAATGTATTTATGTTTTAAATATTAAAACCCTAGTCTATATCATGATTATTGTTAATCTAACTTCATGCAAGAGTTTCTTAACTAGAGCAACAATTCTGTCCTTATACTTTGGCTCTGGTATTTTGTTTATTTAGTTAAAACCAAGATGACTGTTAAGTCAAAATTTGGGACTAGAGAGCTAGAATAACAGGAAAGTCACTTGCCTTGCACCTAACTGGCCCACTTTCATCCATAACACCAGCCAAGCAAGGTCTTTGAATGTAGAACCAGAAGTAAGCCCTGAGTACAACCAGGTATGGTCCCTAAAATAAACCAACAGAAGTTCAGAGCTTATTCAGAATTAGAGATTTCACACTGCTATCAAGTAAATCAGAAAAAAAATTGTTCTGCAATATGGGTATTCCTCAAAAAACAAGAAATTGAGCTTCCATATGACCCATCAATACCTCTTTTGAGGATATAGCCCAAGGTTGTAAATACACACAGCAGTAATGCCATCTGTACGCTCATTGTTCTATGTTCATTACAACACTATTCACAATAGCCAGAATCTGGAAACAACCTGAGTGCCTGAGAATAGAAGTTTGTTTAAAGGGACTATGGTACAACTACATAATGGAATACTACATAGCCACCAGGACAAACGAAGTCATGAAATTCATTTATAAATGGATGGACATGGAGAGTATCATGCCAAATGAAATGAGTCAAAAGAAGATGACAGATATAGAATGGTTGCATTTACTTGTGGGATATAAAAAACATAGTAAGAGAGCGACATGGAATACCTTCAAAAGCATTGAAGAAATAGCTAAAAAGACAAAGAACCTCCGGCTCTGGGCCCATCTCTTCAACTCCACCATTCTCCCTGCATTAACATATGCCTCAGAGACCTGGGCCCTACGAAAGCAGGATGAGAATGCTATTCGGGTCTCCCAAAGAGGAATCGTAAGAGCTATGCTTGGAATACCACGCCTCACTCAAGTGAAAGAAGGAATCCAGAGCTCCAACCTCCGTCACTGTTCCAGAGTCAGGGACGCTGTCTCGCTTGCCAAGGCATCGAAAACCAGATGGGCTGGATATGTAATGCGATTTGGAGACGACCGCTGGACTAGAGCCATTACTGACTGGATCCCACCGGATGTCAAAAGATCACATGGCCACCCACTTACAAGATGGTCGGACTTCTTTGTCAAGACCCTGAACAAACAGTTTGAGGCTCCTTGTATTTCTGAAGCAACCAGATGCCATATCATGCATATGATAGGGTCAAATGGAAATGTTACTGGTGCCTGCCCTAGGAAATCGATGAATAACGGGATGTCAAGTGATCAAGTGAAGTATGAGAATAATACCCAACGAATGTAGAACAAGGTCCAGGAGAAACCTGCCTCAAGTTCTGGGGGAGAAGGCAGTTGGGATGAGGAAGGACCATTGTGACAGTGATAGTTGGAAATGATCACTTTTGAATAAGAACTGCATGTTGGAAGCAGGTAAGCAACTTTCATGTATAACATGAAATACCTATATACAAATATATATAACATATTTATAAAACATGCTTTTATAACATGCTTATATAACATGCTTCTGAATGCAGAAACATGATAACCTCTCAGTACCTGCACTATGACTTAAGGAGCTGTGATCTATAAAGATTCATAGATCACATGACTTAGTGAAAGAGGGGCTGGAGGAATACATACAGCAGGTAGTATGTTTGACTTGCATTTGGTCGACCTGGGTCCAATCCCCTGATCCCCATATAGTCCCTGAGCACTGCCAGGAGGGATCCCTGAGTACAGAATCAGGAGCAATCCCTGAGCATTGCTGGATGTGGGTGCAAAACAAACCAAAAATTTGGGAATAAGTAATATTGTTAAGGTAATATTGTTAAGTCATTAATTTGGTATTGTAAGTAACAGAAACTCAAATGCATGCCAAGTTTTCTTCCCTGAAATTTATATCTAGTTCATTTAAAAAATAGCTCCAATGATGCACCATGATTCTCAAAGTAGATGACATTTTTAATTTAGCATTAAAATCAGAATCCTTTTATTTAGTATAGTTAAATTTAATCAATAACACTGATCCTTTTTCTTTTTCCTTTTTGAGTTTTTGGAACAATTTGGCTGTGATTAGGATTTACTTCTGGCTTGTGTTCAGTGGTTTCACTCCTAGGGGTGTTGGTGAACAATATATTTTGTTGGGGAAGGAACCTCTCCTCCTCCCTTCTCTCCTTCCCTCCCCCTCCCCTCCCCTTCTCTCCCCTCTCCTCTCCTTCCCTCCCCTCCCTCCCTCCCCAACCAGAATTGGCTGCACGAAGTCATGTACCTTAACTCCTATACTCCTCTCTAACTCATAAATGATAACTTTCTCTTTCCACGGGTTACTGGTTAAGAAAATCTCAATATGCATTGTGCACTTATTGCCTATATGTATATATTTTTTGTCAATATGCATTATATGAGATACACAGCAATGGAATTCTTATACAAGATAATAGAGAATTTTAGTTAAAGTAAAATCGAGCATAAGGTCCATTTTCCACATCCAGACTTCTCTCTCGTCAGACCTCCACCCAGCAGACCAGCCTATCAGCCGGCCGCTGGGTTCATCAATAAATGCTGGACTTAGAGATGCCTACAAGAATATGCTACCTGCACGGCAGAGCCTGGCAAGCTACCCGTGTTGTATTTGATATATATGCCAAATACCAGTAACAATTACAGACCTCATTCCGGAATGGATTGAGGCTCTTTATGTTCCTGGAGCAAGCAGATGCCTTGGGCTTTACTAGCATGAGACAGGACATATGGAGATGTTACTGGGGCCCGCTCAAGCAAATCGATGATGAACGGGAAGACAGTGATACAGTGATACAGTGAAGGTCATTAAAGGACTAGCTCCACTATGAAAAGTACTCAGAAAGTTTAAAAATAGTAAATTGTATGTTTTGCTTTGACTGACCCTGACTTTATTTCTTTACCAACTTGTGTTTAATAAAATATCCATTAAGTAAATAAAATATTTTCAAAGATATAATGACACATATTATTTACCACATTGCAATGAGAAAGTGATCCGACTCTTCAAAAACACAGAGGTTAATGCCAATTCACATTTGGAAAACTAAGCCTTTTAGGGGTACCTGTATCTGAATTCTTACGTATTTTACTTCTTTCCTATATTAAGTATTACCAGGAAGATATATCCTTGTGACTAAAATTAGATCCTTCAAATGAAGTTATTGTATTTGCGCTTTGTTTTTTGGTAAATTAGAAATGTATATAAGAAATATAAAACATGACAAGTTGACTCTTCTTATTTTTGCATAGATAAATAATCTCACTTGTCTTTGTTGACTTTTGCTACTGTTTTCAGTTTCATATCTTGCTGTCATGAAAGTCTTCGTCAAATTCAGAAGTTTAGAAATGACAAAGAAAATTAAACATTTTTATTTTTCATGTATTTTAATCAACTGAACTTCAGATATAATCAGTTTTACATGCCCAACATTTGATCAATAAATTATGTAATAAAGTAATATTAAATAGAAGAAAATTATGTACTCATACTCATTGCTAACTTAAATTTATTTTAAAATTATTTATGCTATGCTCATTATTAAAATAAAATATAAATTGTTTTTAATGTAAATCAAAATAAAATGTAATCATATGAGATATTGATAAAGTCATTGATATTTAACATTAATAAGCAAATTTAAGCAGGAATACACCCACATTAAAATTCTACCGGGATGCTACCACTCATTAAAATTGTTCATTGATGAGTCTGTTTACTAAGTGAATTATTTGGATATATATAAACCCAGGGATTTATTTTCAGATGGAAGCTATTTCTATTTTCTTTGTATAAAGATGTTTGCATTCCTCCTAGCAAAATACCGAGGTTACACTAAAAATAGTCTTATCCACCAGTTTTAGATTAAGACCATTGCAAGCAACGTTTTGGAGCATTTCTATAAATGCATGTATAATGATTGTTTCAAGTTGTACCAGTAAATTACCATGGACTTAATTTGAGGTATTATAGCTAAGTGAAAAAATAAGTTATTTTTTGTATACAAAGGAAACAGTATCTATTTCCTAAAGAAGGACACAGAAAATTAAGAAAATCATCTGGTAATTTGCAACTAAATTTCCAAATAACCAGAGTTTGGTAATGAGATTATTCCCTTTCCCAGTTCCTAAAGCATGTATGCATCCAGTCATAATTGTTTGAAAAGTTCATGCATTTCCTGTGTCATGGCATTTCACAAAAGTGAACACAATGAAACGGCTTCCGGTCCCAGTGGCATAGGATGTTTAATAGAGCTTAATCACATCCATAAAGTCTTTCTTGTAACAAAACGTATTGCTTATGAATGACGTCTATTGCTGTCAGATGTTTCTTTCAGGTGGTGACTTTGCAAATGAAAAATGACTAATGCACAAGACCCAAAATAAATTATAGCTCCTGCATACCCATTTCCCACAAATCCTTCCCACACACACTTGTTTTCAGTGAATGGAAATAAAGCTAAAACAATCTGGACTGCCAAATTCCATTGTGTATATAGTAGTCATTTTCAGCCTAAGATGAATTTCCAAGCTCCTTCCCCTGACCCTCACTAATGCCCCGTCCTTTTAATTGCATAAAAGCATTTTTCTTGGACTCTTTCCCTGAAAGAACTCAGAAGCACATTTTAGTATCCCTTTTAAAACTGACATTTTCTAACAAAAGATTAATGAATAGAGATTATTAAAAGATGATTATATACTATTTCAATATTCAAAATTAAAATATTTAAAGTTTATAAGCCTTCTCTGTTCAGAAAGATGAAGCAACTCAATGAAGAACTGTGAAATCCTAGGAAACTCTAGTTCATGGTTACTGTGCTTGCTTTAGAGATCAGGCAAGAGGTATAAACAAGTCAGTAACTTCTCTTGCTAAAATTGATGCCTTATACCCTGTCAACCTATCAAGTGAAAGATGTCCCACGATATGTGACTGTTCATATTTCAAATGATGTCTTTTTTTTAAGGAGGAAACAAAATATTGCTAAAGAGATTCAGGTAAGAAAACAACAGAGAGGAAACAAATCTAACCTGGTCTTCAGTGGAAATGAATCTCTTAGTTGGGAGCCTGGGTAATAAAACAGGAAGGGCGCTACAATGATGGTGGAAGAATGTGCTCAACTGTGAGGGAGAAGGAGGAGAGTTGAAAGATGGTAAAATGTTATGTACGAAACCCTATCAATAATAGTTCAGTAAAACAGTGTTATCACACACACACACACACACACACACACACACACACACACACACACACACACACCCTCTAATAGAGGCAGAGTGGTGGATGGGAGGCAAATAGGAGAGAGGAATTGGTGAAAGGAAGTAGATACTGGTAAAGGGATGGATATTAAAACATTGTATGCCTGAAACCCAATCATGGATAACTTTGTAATTTCAAAGTTACTAAAAAAAATTGAAAGAAATTAAAAACAACCTGCCAGACTTGCAGGGAGAAATGAAAAAAAAAGCTCTGAATTTTATTTCTCTTCATGCAACCCTTATTTCTTCCCAAGATATATTGATATAAAATGGCATATTAACATCAGTTGGGGGATAGAGGGAAAAGATATATTGCTATTTTAAAAAACTGGATAATCGTAGGCCATACCAATTCCAGTGGCCACCTATCAAGGTGTCTTTCAGTTACTCCTATGTTGTTGTAAAACACTTCCATGTTGTTCTAAGTCTGTATGTAAAAACACCCTTAATTTTAGTGGAATGACCCAAGCGAAATGAGAAATAAAATAAAATTAATCTAAGTCCCCTAGAGTAAGTCTCTGCAAGAAGCATCTTTTCAGGTAGTGCAAATTATTCTTTATAAATTGTACAATGTATATTTCATTCATTATATGACTGGCTGAGCGGTGCAGCTGTGGGCCTGGAGTGTTGCTGGCTGTGGTAGCTGGGAGCTCATACAGCCACAGTCACAGTTGCACCGCTTGGCCCCATGTGCAGCAGCCCATGGAGTCCCAGAGGGCGATAAATAGCTCAGTCAGCCCATGGCCAATCCAACATAGCTCCTAGGGTTCACACACACATGCAGGGGGTCACACGCTGGCCAGACTTGGAGCGGGGATTTGGGCTCCTTCTCCCATTCCTCCACCTGCATGTTGGTGGGCATGGCTACGAGCTCCCAGCCACCACAGCCAGCAACACCTGAAGAAAGACACTTCAGACCCACAGCTATGAATCGGCACACAGCCACTCCGGGGCCTCGTGACAGTCTTAGACAATAATGGAGGTAGGACCAGGTCCTTCCCAGGACCTTTCACATTTATACACTGCATACAGTTCTAGGCAGGTTCAAGCCCTAGCCAGTCATCCCAGTAGCGCCTCTCAAGAAGCCAGAAGAACCCCCACACCATGAGGTCAGTCATTCTCAACATCAGTACTCCACAGCTCCTCAGAGCTCCAACCAAGAGAAAAGCTGTTCTCTCCCCACTGTGGTTCATCAGTAAATGCACGAGATGAGAGACTACTACTGAGAGTATACCACCTGCATGGCAGAGCCTGGCAAGCTACCCATGTCATATTTGATATGCCAAAACCAGTAACAATTATAGACCTCATTTCCATGACCCAAAGGAATGGTTTGAGGCTCTTTGTGTTCCTGGAGTGAGCAGATGCCCTTGGGCTACACTAGCATGTGACAGGAGGCATGGAGATGTTACTGGCGCCTGCTCCAGCAAATTAATGAACAACAGGAAGACAAGTGATACAAGTGATATGACTAGCTAGGAGGAACAGAGTACATTTTTGTCTCAATACAGAAACAATAGTGTTACTATTATATATTTTTCACAAATATTAACTCTATGATCATTTAAAAAACATTTCACATTCTCACTTGTCAGTTAATTTGGGGGAGTGTGATGCCATACCCGGTGGTGCTCAGAGGTTACTCCTGTCTCTGTGCTCATGGGTCATTTCTGACAATACTAGTGAGAAGTCACTTGGATACACTTTTAGAATGAGCTATAATAAATTCATCTTTGTTTTAAAATAATAATTTTCTCAATTTTTCCTGCATAAAAGTGAAATGTTTACATGCATAAACTAAAAGAAATTACTGTTACATGAGTAATCTCAGGAGAAACACCAGGTCAAAGAAACTATCAGGTATACCAACCTTTGGGTTGAAAACTCTGGATCCATCTCAGAGTGGGGCCATGCAGCTCCCTCATCCCTTAGAAAAGCACCAGCAGCCACACACATTCCACAACCTCCATCATGTAAACTCATTTTGGAAGAGATGCTAAACTGATGAAACTCACAAATACACTGGTCTTTGGACTGAAAAGTCTGGGTACTCCTCAGGATAGAGGCAGGCTGCAAATAATCTCACTTCTATAGGTACTGGAGTTCCTAGAGTGCACAGTTGCATACTTGACCATACAAAACCTCCAAATTCCATAATATTGAACCCAAGTTGCAGCACAGAAGATTAGATGGAAAAATAGCATAGAAGTCCACTAAGTTCAATAAGTAAAACCAATAACACAGGAGACTCAACTAGCAACAAACAGCTCAGTAAATTCTCAGACAAAGACTTTAGTAACACCACTGTGAGATAAACAATTTTCACAAATTTTCTTTTACTGAAAATTACTATTTTTGATAATTCTACTTATCATTCTGTTGTAACAAGCAATATAAAATAAATTATCTTGTGACTGCTAAGGGGGCAAGGAAACTGGGGTTAATAGTGAAGGGTAAGTCAGACAGATAATGCGATTGAATCTGAAACCTATTAAATACTGAAACAACTGTACGATAGATAGATAGATAGATAGATAGATAGATAGATAGATAGATAGATAGATAGATAGATAGATAGATAGATAGATAGATAGATAGATAGATAGATAGATAGATAGATAGATAGATAGATAGATAGATAGATAGATAGATAGATAGATAGATAGATAGATAGATAGATAGATGGGATATGTTTTCATTATTTTGTGGTTATAGTCAAAGGCAAAATTTCTCTATTAGATGGCAATTCTGTTTTAATATTTTAGGAACTGCCATATTATTTTCCATAGACCTGCACCATTTTGAGTTTCAATAAGCAGTGCACAAATTCCCCAATCCTCAACAATGCTCCTTTTTTCTTCTTTTGTTTTATGAAATAGCCACCTTAATGTGTATTGAGATGATATAACACTGTAATCACAGTTGATTTTGAACCAAGGTTTAAAAAACAAGTTCTAAATTGTATTAGTCCATTTTTTTTTTTTTTCTTTCAAATTTTATTACACCACTTTTAGACATACAATTGCAAGGTGCTCATGTAGAGTTATGATTCTACAGTGTTCCACACCCATCCCTCCACCTGAACCCATCTCCCATCACCAATGTCCCCACCTCCCTCCCCTTTCCCACACCTCAGCTACTTGGCGGGTTCTGTATGTCTTTTCTCTCCTCTCTATCTCTCCCTCCCACCAAACTTTCCTACACATCATAGAATGCAGTACATTAAAGGACATAACTGTTTCCACTAGTTTGATGAACTGCGCGGCTTTTGGACAGTGAAGGTGGTGGCTAGTGTGGTGGGAGAGTCTCATCCGGCTGCTTCCGGGACCCCTCAGAGGTGATGGGCCCACTCCCAAAACCCATCTGTCCTCCTGGGAGCCCCCTGGTCAGCTGGGCCTGGGGCGAACCGAGTTCCAGCTTCCCCAGTCACATGTGAGGCTCTTCTTGCTATGGCTGGTCGTCCCAGGGCAGCTCCTGGGCGGGGCCACCAGGCTCGGCCAAAATGGAGGGGAAGGGCCAGCCCGGCTCCATCTGATGAGTTCCCGGTGATTCCCGCTTCTGGGCGCTGCCTACCTGGGCTCAAACACGTTTTGCTCGGCTAATCTGGTCTTGAGGTAGCATCCCTCCTGGGTGGGCTGATTATGTTGCAGCATCTGGACAGCGAAGGTGACGGCTAGTATGGTAGCGAGTCTCATCTGGCTGCTTCCGGGACCCCCAGAGGTGATGGGCCCACTCCCAAAACCCATCTGTCCTCCTGGGAGCCCCATGGTCAGCTGGGCCTGGGGCAAGCTGAGTTCCACCTTCCCCAGCCATGTGTGAAGCTCTTCATGCTATGGCTGGTCGCCCCAGGGCAGCTCCTGGGCGGGGCCACCAGGCTCGGCCAAAATGGAGGGGGAAGGGCCGGCCTCAGCTCCATCTAAATTGTATTAGTCCATTTTCAAAGAGCATAAAATAAAGAATGTATTTGCAAGTTATTCATGAGAGATAGCAGTACTTATTTGATAGACTGATTCTATTGAAAGCAAGTAAACAATCCTATTATATTCCCTAAGCTTTGCCTAAGATCTCAGGCCACTAAGACTTGCAAATCAGCCCTGGCTGGTTATGATTAGTCAGCTGCATTTCCTCTGGGACAACAATAGGTGGCAGTAAATAAGATTGGAAATGGACAAGTCTATTTAAAGACAAAGCAGAGGTTTAAATTTATCTCTTTCGCTCTTTTTCCCCCTAAGCATTTTGCGTTTGATACAACCCAAAACACATTTAGTCCCAATCCCCTCCACTTTTTAAACACATGTGTGTCTCAAGAGAATGAATCCATATGTTTCTGATTCATTTACAATTAATTCATCAAAATGTTGTTTTGATGTCCAAGAAGCTTTATTGAGACGCTCTCATGAGTCTTTTTTTTTAGAAACAGGAAATCATGCCTTGCCAAGATCCAAATTCAAAACACACCAATGCGTTTTGAGCTGAGTTTGAAACGTTGGGACTTCAACATCTAAGCAACTGCCAAGCTTGGACAAGAGCATCTCTTCATCTCTACATGTGAACCAATCCCAGATTTAATATCAAGCTTAATCTCTGGCTCTCAAGATGCCCAGCATGACTTGAAAGTTTTATTTTTTTTTAATAAACAACAAAGATTCCAGGTGAGCAGGAGCAAAACAGTATGAAGATGCAAAGGAAATCCAACAGATATTTTTGAAAGTTTACACTAACAAGACATGTGAGTTTATGAAACTGCTGTAGATCGTGCATTCGCAGATAACCCCCTGACCAATCTACTTTCACCCAATCTTCCTTGTAGCCAGCCTACTTGAAAGTCATCTCAAACAGGATGGCTTAGAACAAGGTGACATATTTTTAAAACACTAAATTGAAACTATTATATATCCGCAGGGTTTTCCTTTCATACAAGACTATCCTTTTATAAAGATGAATGCTTAAGTGTGCTAAGCATCAAGCATTTGGTTCATTTTACACTTCAACTTGAAAAACTTTACATCTTAAATCAAACATTTCAAACACTTCAGTCTAGTCAAACCATTCATCTTCCATCTTCCCACTTCTATTCCACCTGAGGATTTCAGGTCTGCTTGTGACATCTCAACTTTTTATGCAGTGGTGAATTTTCCCATCCTTCTGGTAGAATTTTGACTCGCCTATATAGGGTTTTAAACTTGGGGAGCCTATTTCCACTTTGAACAATATGCATTTTTATTATTTAGTGATATAGGCAGTTACAGACACTCTTTTGCAACATCTTTTTAATTATTAATTATGTATTCACTAAAAGATAAATAAGTATAAATTACATTTTATTTAAAAATATTGAGTAGACTGAGGATATGATTTGGTGGTAGACCATGTGTGAGGCCCAGGGTTTGATCACTGGGACCAAAAAACAAAATGAATAGAGGACCTGGGGTATGCAATGATTGTCTGTCTTATCTGTGTGAGGTCATGGGTTTACTGTTCCATTTTTTGGCACCACCCCAAGTGTATACAATAACAAAACAATTACAAATAGCAATAACATAACAAAAGAGGGGAGGGGGAAGGTTTTAATTAAAATTTGGGGTTGAGGATGGCTCAAGCAGTAGGCCTATCATATAAGAGGTACTGGGTTCAATATCAGCCACGTGTCCCCTACTACCACTGACTGAACAAATAAAAATAAAAAACTAGATTAATAAATATTGTATTGTTGCTATAAATATGATTACTATATATAGTATATATAAATGTTACTATAAATGATAGATTTTATATGCTAAGGAGTACTAACATCAATAGTGCTTAAAATGATATTCAACATATATATGTTGAATATGCTTAAAATGATATTCAACATGCATATATATATATATATATGAATTTACTCACATGATTATGAAAACTAGATACCAAGAAAAATAGAGTTCTTAAATCAAAGGCCTATACCTACTCAACTTGAGGTCTATATTAATATTCAATCATGATTAATTTCCAGATAGCACAATTAAAAGATCAAAAGTCAACCTGTTATGATACCACTCTTCTACAGTCAAGAATGTGCTAATCTGGGACTTGAGTGATAGTCCAGCAGAGAGGGCATTTGTCTTTCATGCGGCTGACACAGATTTGATCTGCGGCATCCCATATGGTCCCCCAAGCACCGCCAGGAGTTATTCCTGAGTGCAGAGTTAGGAGTAACCCCTGAGCATTGCCAGGTGTAAGCCAAAGATGAAAAAAAACCAAAAAAAAAAAAAAAAAACCAGAATGTGCTAATCTCTCTATCAAAAGAAGAAACAAAGTTCTTGAAGGATTTTTATTCTTCTAATATCCATTAACTTAAATACTATGAGGTACAGGAAATAGTACCTAAGTACTAATATAAAATTAATACACCTAAAATGATACAGTTATGTTTTCTAAATATGTATAAGTATTCATACATTGTACAAATGTATTCAAAACCAATATAATATATTTATATTTCTAATCCTGTGGCCATATCCTGCATTTACAGCTACCTTTATGCTATCCATTTTGTGTTTCCTATGTCTTTAGACACCACCTCAGCATTTTGCGGTTCTTTCCCTGATGAGGTGATCCAAGTATTCTTATATGAAAGCTATGAGCCAATACTACTCTAGTCTGAACTGGGTTGTAGCTTATTAACGTTAATCATAGGTCAAAATATAAGACATCCTAATGGAGCTCCAGTATTCTACACATATCTTTTCTTATTTCCATTAATTTTTAAATTTTATCATCCCAACCTTCACTATAACTCTTTGCTTTGCTTAATAATTCAGAGGCATTAAGAGTCCATTGAAGTCACCCTGAAATGTCTTCTAATTGTCAGGAGTCATTGTAACTCTTGGGAACTGCATTCTTCCATCTGGAAGACTTTTCAGGCCTAAGATCTTTAGGCCTAAAAAGTTACAGAAGCAGATGAATCACTTCTACTGGTGAGCTGCTACAGTCGTAGTGTTTTGTGAGACGCCCATTTATACCTTACTCTCATTATCCTTATGGAAGAAGCTTCATCATATACTGAACACTGATTCAGACATTTTCAGGCTGATGTGGGAGCTTTCCTCAACCCTACTAAGTATTGTCACATTGTTAACACTGAAACTGAGTCTATAGAACTCTATATATTGTTACATAAAGCCAAGTGCAAGATGATAAGAAACAAAGGATTTCAATGAATCTTTGTTTGCAAGGATGGAAAGTATATTATTTGATCAAAGATAATATCAAGGAGAATATAGTAATCGGTTGAAAAGGTATTTTAGTTTTTTTTAAGTATATAGATGGCAGTTTGGACAGAAGCATCGACTACAGGGAAGGGTAGTACAAACACAGAAAAGGATCTATTTTCCAGAGCAAAATGCTTATTCTTCAATGATAGAAGTGGTTTAATATAATCAACTCTCTGCCTGGTTGATAACATCAGATAATGGTGGCATATTGGTGAATCTCAGTGTTTATTGCTACTGATAGGTTGGAAAGTCAGAGCAACCTTACTGAATACGTCAGTATTTCTGTGTGCATTCATAACCTCCTTCCCTGTGGAGCATCCCCCCACAGGTGTGTGTGTGTGTGTGATCCTTGCGTCTCTGTGTACCCAATCAGCCCCAGGGAACAGCCGGAACTTCCATCAATGGGAACTGAGGCAAATGGCCTTGATCCCACCCTGGACCCCTTGGACCCTGCGGTTCCAGGAACGATTGCAGCCCCCCCCCACAGGAGTGTGTGTGTGTGTGTGTGTGTGTGTGTGTGTGTGTGTGTGTGTGTGTGATCCTTGCATCTCCGCAGACCCAATCAGCCCCAGGGAACAGCCAGAACTTCCATCAATGGGAACGGAGGCAAACGGCCTTGATCCCACCCTGGACCCCTTGGACCCTGCGGTTCCAGGAACGATTGCAGCCTCCCCCACAGGTGTGTGTGTGTGTGATCCTTGCATCTCCAGGTGGACCCAATCAGCCCCAGGGAACAGCCGAACTTCCATCAATGGGAACTGAGGCAAATGGCCTTGATCCCACCCTGGACCCCTTGGGCCCCTGCGCTTCCGGGAACGATTGCAGCCTCCCCCACAGGTGTGTGCGTGTGATCCTTGCGTCTACGCGCCCCAATCAGCCCCAGGGAATTGCCAGAACTTCCATCAATGGGAACTGAGGCATAAGGTCTTGATCCCACCCCGGAATCCTTGGGCCTTGTGATTCTGAGATGATTGCAGCCTCCCCGCAGGTGTGTGTGTGTGATCCTTGCATCTCCACTGGACCAAATCAGCCCCAGGGAACAGGCCAGAACCCTACACCCACATAGCAAAACTCAAAACCGATCCTCTTACTATCTATCTTGCATGAGGTACCAGTGAACCTTTGTTCCTACACTCCTTGCCACCGGCTCAAACTCTGCAAACAGCACAGACACCTACTAACTGTACTATCTAGTCACCCAAGAACTCACGTTTGCAACCTACAATAGTCGTAATGGTAAAACAATGAAAAATTCCATCAAGCTCAGTGTGTGAAGTCACTAGTCCAGATGAGCCAAGCAATACCTATGAGTTGTATAACCTCTCTGATAAGGAATTTAGGAAAGAACTGTTAAGGATACATAAGGAACTCAAATAAGGAATGGAATGCAAAATCAATAAAATACAAGAGGATATAAGAGAAGAAGTGAGGAAAATGCAAATGGAATTGACAGATATTAAAAATGAGGTAAATGAGATGGAAAAACACAGTGGAAGGCCACCATAGCAGAATAATAGAAACTGAAGAAAGAATTAGTGATCTCGAAGACGAGTTCCAAAGATTCTTTACACAACACCAGAAGATGGAAAAAAAGTCTCACAATTACCGAAAAGATAATCGGGATGAAGCCAGAAGAAACAACATACGAATCATTGGGGTCCCATAAGGGCAAGAAGAAAACCCTGATGAAGAAGAAACTGTCAAAGTCATAATTGCTGAGAAGTTCCCGGAACTAAAGAACGCTTGCCTCAAGATCCAGGAGGCCCGTAGGATACCAGCTAAAAGAAACCCCAACAAGAATACTCCAAGACACATCTTAATAAAAATGACAAAAACTATAGATAGGGATAGAATACTGAAAGCAGCAAAATTGAAGAAGGAAATCACATACAAAGGAACATCCCTAAGATTTACAGCTGACTTCTCTGATGAAACACTCCGAGCCCGAAAACAATGGTGGGAAATTGTGAAAAGGCTCAATGAACTGCAGATCACACCAAAAATTCTGTACCTGACCAGACTCACATTCAGATATAAAGGAAAGATACACAACTTCATGGATAAGCAACAACTCAGAAACTTCATGGACTCAAAACCAACTTTAAAAGAAGGACTGAAGGGTCTACTGTAATATGACAAACCCAAAAAGCACAACAACCACAAACAGAAAGATGGCACAAAATCCGATGACAATAATCTCTCAATGTCAATGGTCTAAATGCACCAATTAAGAGACACAGAGTGACAAAATGGATTAAAAAATTGAATCCAACATTCTGCTGTCTACAAGAAACACATCTGAATAATCAGAACAAACACAGACTCAAAGTCAAAGGTTGAAAGACCATTCTCGATGCAAACAACTCCTCCAAAAAGGCTGGTGTGGCCATACTAGTATCAAATAATATAGATTTCAGGCTAAAAAAAGGATAGAAGGGACAACGAAGGCCATTTCTTATTAATTAAGGGGTATGTATACCAGGAAGAAATTACACTACTAAACATATATGCAACCAATGAGGGGCCAGCAAATTACATAAAACAACTGCTAAGAGACCTCAAAGAAGACATTAACATTAACACAATAGTTCGAGACTTCAACACTGCTCTATCAACGATGGATAGATCAACAAGACTGAAACTCACCAAGGAAATATTGGCCCTGAAGGAAGAAATGGAAGAAAGAGAGCTAGTAGATGTATACAGGGCTTTTCATGCCAAAAAAGCTGAATACACAATTTTCTCTAGTGCACATGGAACATTCTCCAAGATAGACCACATGCTGAGCCACAAAGCATACCTCAATAAAATAAAAAAGATAGAAATTGTGTCAACTATCTTTTCAGACAATGATGCACTGAAAATGGAAGTTAACCGTACACAGAAACAGGGAGTCAAACCAAACACCTGGAAACTGAACAGCTCACTCCTGAACAACCAATGGGTCATAGAAGAAATCAAATAGGAAATCCAAAGATTTCTGGAAACACATGAAAATGAAGACACCAACTATAAGAGCTTGTGGGACACGGCAAAAGCCGTGTTAAGAGGGATGTTTATAGCTCTGCAAGCATTCATCAGGAAACAAGAAAGGGCCCACATAAATAACCTGACTACAGAGTTGAAGACATTAGAAAAAAGACAAGCAAAAGGAACCCAACCCAGGCAGAAAAAAAAGGAAATAATAAAACTTAGAGAGGTATTCAATGAGTTGGAAACCAAAAAAAAAAAAAAAAATCCAAAAGATTAATGAAACCAAGAGCTGGTTCTTTGAAAAAAAAATAAATAAGATTGACAAACCATTGGCAAGACTTCTAAGGACAGGGAAAGAGAGAACCCAAATAAACAGAGTCAGAAATAAAAATGGTGACATCACGACAGAAACCACAGAAATCCAAAAGATCATCAGAGATTACTTTGAGAGCCTGTATGCCATGAAACACGAGAATCTAGAAGAAATGGATAAATTCCTGAAGTTCCATAACCTCCCACGGCTGAAACAAGAAGACCTGCAAAACCTGAATAACTATCACTATCGAGAAAATTGAAACAGTAATTAAAAGTCTTTCCAAACACAATAGCCCAGGTCCAGACGGATTCCCTAGTGAACTCTACCAAACCTTTAAGGAGGACCTACTGCCAATCCTTTTCAAGCTCTTCCAGGAAATAGAAGAAATGAAACACTCCCAAACAGCTTCTCCAAGGCACATATCACCCCAATACACAAAGCAGGGAGAGACAACACAAAGAAAGAAAACTATAGACCAATATCCCTGATGAACACGGAGGCTAAGATCTTCAACAAAATACTAGCAAAAAGAATCCAAAGACTCATCAAGAAGATCATACTTCATGACCAAGCAGGATTCATTCCGGGAATGCAAGGATGGTTCAACATTTGCAAATCAATCAACACAATACATCATATCAATAAGAGAAAAAATAAAAACCATATGATCCTATCAGTAGATGCAGAAAAAGCATTTGTCAAGATCCAGCACCCATTCATGATTAAAACCCTCCAGAAATTGGGAATTGAAGGAAGCTTCCTCAAGATAGTCAAAGCCATCTACCAAAAGCCCACGCAAGTATCATTCTCAATGGGGAAAAAATTGAAAGCCTTCCACTTAAGATCAGGGAAACGACAAGGTTGCCCTCTCTCACCTCTTTTATTCAATATAGTACTGGAAGTACTTGCCATAGAAGAAAAGGACATTAAGGGCATCCAGATAGGCAAGGAAGAAATCAAGCTATCATTATTTGCAGATGACATGATATTATACTTAGAGAACCCTAAACTGTCTACCAAAAAACTCCTAGAAACAATAGACACATATAGTAGAGTGGCAGGATACAAAATCAACACCCAAAAGTCGGTGGCTTTCCTATATACAAATAACGAAAGAGAAGAAAGGGATATTAAGAAATAGATTCCATTCACAATTGTGCCACAGAAAATCAAATACCTAGGAATCAGCTTAACCAAGTGTATAAAGGACCTGTACAAAGAAAACTACAAGACACTGCTCCAAGAAATAGAAGAGGACATAAGGAAATGGAAACATATTCTCTGCTCATGGATGGGGAGAATCAACATTGTCAAAATGGTAATACTCCCTAGAGCTCTGTACAGATTCAATGCAGTCCCTGTTAGGATAACCATGACATTCTTCAAAGAAATTGACCAAACGCTCCTGAAATTTGTATGGAACAATAAACCCCCAAGGATAGCTAAAGCAATCCTCGGGAAAAAGAAGATGGGAGGCATCACCTTTCCCAACTTCAAACTGTACTACAAGACAGTAGTAATTAAAACAGAGTGGTATTGGAATAAAAACAGACCTGTGGACCTATGGAATAGAATTGAGTATCCTGACACCCAACCAAAAACCACATGATCATTTAATCTTTGATAAAGGTGCAAAAGAGTCCAAAATGGAGTAAGGAAAGCCTCTTCAACAAGTGGTGTTGGGAAAACTGGGCAGCGACATGTAAAAAAAATGAATTTGGACCTGTGTCTAACACCATGCACAAAAATCAGATCAAAGTGAATTAAAGATCTCAATATAAGACTTGAATCCATAAAGTACATTGAAGAAAATATAGGAAAAACCCACCACAACATTGAAGCTAAAGGCATCTTCAAAGGTGAAACATCACTAACAAAGCAACTAGAAGAAAAGATAAACATATGGGACTACATGAAACTAAAATGCTTCTGCACCTCAAAAGAAACAGTGACTAAGATACAAAAGACAGTCCAAAGAATGGTAAAGAATATTCACCCAATACCCATCTGATAAGGGTTAATATCCGATATATGTCAGGCACTGGTAGAACTTTACAAGAAGAAAACAAACAACCCCATCAAAAAATGGGGAGAAGAAATGCAGAGAAACTTCAACAAGGATGAAATTCAAATGGCCAAAAGCCATATGAAAAAATGCTCATACCACTTATCATCAGAGAGATGCAAATCAAAACAACAATGAGGTATCATTTTAAACCACAGACACTGACACATATTCACAAGAGCAAGAACAACAAATGCTGGCATGGATGTGGGGAAAAGGGGACACTAATTCATTGTTGGTGGGAATGCTGGCTGGTACAGCCTTTCTGGAAAACAATATGGACATTCCTCCAAAGACTAGAAATTGAGCTCCCCTTTGACCCAGCCATACCACTCCTGGGAATATACTCTGGAAAGCCAAAAATCATTTGATGACTTGATCACTTGAATCCCATTATACATCGATTTGCTCGAGCGGGCACCAGTGACATTTCCATTGGACCTATCACTTGCCAATGTAGCCCAATGGCATCTGGTTGCTTCAGGAATATGAAGAGCCTCAAACCGTTCCTTCAGGGTCTTGACAAGGAAGTCTGACCATCTTGTAGGTGGGCGGACACGTGATCTTTTGACATCCCGTGGGATCCGTCAGTAATGGCTCTAGTCCAGCAGTTTTCTCCAAATTGCATTACATGCCCAGCCCAAGTGATATTCGATGCCTTGGCAAATGAGACAGCATCCCTGATGCTGGAATGGCGACGGAGGTCAGAACTCCGGATTCCTTCTCTCACTTGAGTGAGGCGTGATATTCCAAGCATAGCTCTTAAGATTCCTCTCTGGGAGACCTGACTAGCATTCTCATCCTGTTTTCATAGGGCCCAGGTCTCTGAGGAGTATGTTAGTGCAGGGAGAATGGTGGAGTCAAAGAGATGTGCCCAGAGCCGGAGGTTCTTTTTTTTTTCTTTTTTGGGTCACACCCGGCGATGCTCAGTGGTTTCTCCTGGCTCTGCACTCAGGAATTACTCCTGGCGGTGCTGGGGGACCATATGGGATGCCGGGGACTGAACCCGGGCCGGCACAGGCCGGCCGTGTGCAAGGCAAACGCCCTACCCGCTGGGCTATCGCTCCGGCCCTGGTTCTTTGTCCTTTTACCTATTTCTTCGATGCCTCTGAAGGCATCCCATGCCGCTCTCTTCCTCCTGCACAGCTCAGGTTTTAGGTCGTTCATCATGTTGATTTCTCGACCTAGGTAAACGTAACTGCTGCATTCAGAGATTTTTGTTCCATTGAGAGTGAATGGGGCCTCTGGAACTAGTTGATTTTTCTTAAACATAGTTTTCTTTTGATTCAGCAGTAGACCTATCTTTCCTCATTCTCGGTCAAAGTCAGCCAGCATTTGTGCCGCTTGACTAATGTTTGGTGTTATTAGAGCAATGTCATCAGCGAAGCGGAGGTGGTGTAGTTTCCAACCATCTATCTTCACTCCCATTCCTTCCCTTTCTAATTGTCGCATGATGTTCTCGAGGGTGGAGCTGAATAGTTTTGGTGAAATGGTATCATCCTGTCGAACCCCTCTTTTGACATTATCACTTCCCTTGTAGAATGGTGAGATCCTGGTGGTGAATCCGTAATACAGCTCACGAAGGATCTTGATGTATTGGGTTTGAACACCCTGTTTGGCTAGGGCTTCAATGACTGCTTCAATCTCCACAGTATCAAAGGCTTTCTGTAAATCAATGAACGTGAGACAGAGCGGTATCTTGTACTCCCTACTAACATCAATGAGCTTTGTTACTGTGTGGATACGGTCGATTGTGCTGAATCCTTTCCGGAAACCTGCTTGCTCGCATGGTTGTCCTTCATCTAGTGTTCTGCTAATCCTGTTCAGGATGACTCGTGTAAACAGTTTGTAGATGACGGACAACAGGCAGATGGGGCAATAGTTGCCGATGTCATGAATGTCTCCCTTCTTGAACAGTAGAACTGTCCTGCTGGTTTTCCATTGGGAGGGCACCTTGCATTCGGACAGGTAGCATGTGAAGAGCCGAGCTAGTGTATTGATGAGTACCGACAGCAGATTCTTCAGGTGTTCAGGTCTGACTTTGTCTAGGCCTGGTGCTGTTCCCTTCTTTACCGACAAAATGGCATGTTGGATTTCAGAAGGGAGAATGTTGGGAATGACATATCCATCCTGGTGGGATACCTTGAGCCTAAGACAGAGGTACACCCGGCAGAGCAGAAACCAGCTTTCCCCTTGCGCCCAGCCGTGCTGCCTCGCAATTTACCTCCAAATTGCCGTGAATATTCTACCCACCCCTGTGAGAGAGCCCCCACAAAGTAATGAGAATTTAACCCCCACACAGCAGAGCCTGGCACGCTGTCCGATGTGTGTTCGATATGCCAAAACCAGTAACGGAAATGTTTATTTTCCTGACCCTGAAAGAGCCCTTAATACGGCAGCAGTAAGAAAGGTGAACAAGCAGTGCCTGATAAAATTTCATGGCCATCCTAGGCTGCCAAAACGAAGAAGGACTAAAATGACTGTCTGTACTTTCAAATCACGCACGCTGGCATCAGAAGCATATATCGAGGATCTGATGGTGCAAGTGCAAAAGATCAAGTACGACATCATTGGTCTGACTGAGACGAGGAGGAGTCAGTCGCATCATGCTGTATTTGACACTGTAGAAGAATTGTTCCTTGGAACATGCGACGAAAGAGGCATCAGTGGCATTTGTGTCCTTGTCAACACGAACATGGCTGTCAACATTGATTCATTTGAATGCCTAACAAACCGAATAGGACGATTACACTAGAAGAGATTTGGCCACTGCCAGCAATTTCTATCTTCATTGTCTATGCACCAACATCCATATACAAAGAAGATGAAATTGAGAAATTCTACATGGAATTGGAGGAGTTCTATAAAAAAAGATCACACCTTCTACAAGATCATAGTCGGTGATTTTAATGCCAAGATAGGACCAAGAAGATCGGCTGAAGAACTCCACATCGGGACCCATGGCCTAGAATGGAACGAACAGGGTGAGAACTATCTGAGTTCATCATGTCCAACAAGACCATTCATGGGAACTCACAGTTCCAGAAGGCTGAAGCGAAGCATTGGACATGGGAATCTCCTGGTGTATAGTTCCACAATGAAATTGACCACATCATCTTCAATCGATGGTTTTTTCTGACCGATGTTTCTGTCGTCCCCAAATTCCAAACAGGATCGGATCACCGTCTCCTTCCTGCAAAATTCTACTTCCCACAACGGGGAGAAAAGGCTGCAAGATTTAAGAAGAGAAGTCCCAGAACGACCACCAACTGGGAAATCTTTGGCACCATTCAGAAACATGGGAAGATACCACCATTGATGACATCGATGAAGAATACAACCGACTGGTTCAGCACCTCCATGATTGTGCTAAAAATGCTGAGAGAGAGAGAGAGAGAAAGACACAAAAGGACGCTTGTCTTCAGAAACTCTTGAGCTCATTCACCAACGTGGCAAGGCGCGAGCCTCAGGAGACCAAATGCTAACGTCCAAGCTTGCTAAATGGTGCAGAGAAGCGATAAAAGAAGACCTAAAAGACAGAAGAGCAGAAATACTGGAAGATGCAGCAGAAGCCGGGAAAAGCATTCGCACCGCCTGCCTGTTCTTCGCCAACTATAAGACCAAGATGACTGCCCTCCGACGCCCTGATGTATCTATCACATCTTCCAGAAAGGCAATGGAGAAGATTATCCATGACTTCTACTCAAATCTCTTTGATAGCCACATCCACCTGCCCACATACCAAATTCCACAGGATGGATATTCCATTAGGAAGCCATAAATACACAACAGAAACACCATCCCTACTTTTATGTTCATAGCAGCATTATTCACAATAGCCAGAATCTGGAAACAACCAGAGTGCCCTAGAATCGATGATTGGATAAAGAAGCTTTGGTACATCTACACAATGGAATACTATGCAGCTGTTAGGAAAAATGAAGTTATAAAGTTTTCCTATAAATGAATGGACCTGGAGAAGATTATGTTGAGTGAAATTAGCAAGAAGGAGAGAGACAGATACAGAATGACTGCATTTATTTGCACAGCATAGATATATATGTGCACATTGTGATGCCAATATCCAAGGTCTAGTGAAACATGACCTTGTATCAAGAGGTCTTGTCAAGGGTGGAAATTGTCGAAAACGTGTGGGAATCAGGGGCTGGTTAGGACAGATAATGGAACAGTGTGCTGACAATTGTCGGGGGTACTAGTGCCAACCTAGAACTGAGCATTAAACACAGGCAAAAGGATACACATGATAACCCTTTTATGTGTGTTCTGTAGTCCATAGTCTGGAGGGAAAGGAAGGGAGAGAGAGAGAAAAGGGAAAGAAATGGAGAACCTGCCATGGAGGCGGGCTGGGGGAGGTGGGAGGGAACCAGGTAGTGGGTGGTGGGACATGGGCACTGGTGGAGGGATGGGTGCTGGAACACTGTATGGCCAAAACCTATGTATAAACTTTTTAATTGTGTATCTTTGTGATTGTGTATCTCATGGTGGTATAATAAAATACTTAAAAAAAACCTCCTTCCCTGTCATCATGGCTAGCAAGTTTCTCACTACTGTAAGATGTTGACAGGGTGCTAGAGAATGAGACTAACTGAAATATATAGAACTGGTAGCCTCCAATTATTAAAATTTTCTTCCACTGTGATCATTCTCTAGAGAGACACAAATATCTTCATGATTTTTAACCAATTCAGTTAAGACTACAGTTTTACTTGTTCCAAAGTTTTGTCACCAACTTTCTGATAACATTTCTTATATTATAAGGACAAAGATCTGAACATTCATTCTAATGATTGATATTGATCATTCTTAAAACCAATGGTATTAGCCATTCATATAAGCTAAAAATCACTACATAATTCTCCGTATGTTCATTTCTCTTTCTCAACAAAAGACCACAAGCAGGTATATTTTTCAGAGTTCGTCTGCGAGATTTTCCTAAACCACAGATCTTTCCTTTACTATATTTAACGGAATTTCCAAGATAGGATCTGTACTGTAGCAATCACTGACTTTTCAGGTTGTACCTAAATATTATGAAAATTATCTATAAATCTAATCAGAGTTCTTTCTTCCTCTGCCAATGGTCATAGAAAATTCTAAGTAGGTGGGTGCAGGATGGAACTCTGAAGGAAATTTAGCCAAAGGGTAAATCAAAGACATTTGGGTCTCTTTAGGTACCTTACTTGCATCTTCAGAATCTGTTGATTGGACTCTAATTACTTTTATGACATAATTGATGATAGAGTTATCCTGTGTGTGCTCAACTTGGTGGATACAAGCTCATCTCCAAGTTCAAGATGAGTTTGTTGTCCCATGGTCAAACTCATCTCAGTAGATGAAGTGCAGTAGAGTCAAAAATCTACCCATCAAAAGGAAGGCAGTTCTCTGCAGATGGTAGCTGGTTCCGTTCTAAAATCCCATGGACTTTATTTACCAATTTCCTATAGGGACTTACCGAAACTTCTCAGTACACATTCTCTTATTTATTTCTCAGCTACCATTCGATATACTGGATTAAATGACCCAAGTATTAGAGAAATATACATAGCAGTGTGAGCTTATTGGAGAGAAATTTTTAGAATTGGATACTTTTATACAACTTACAACCTTTGCATGGTAGAGATACTATAGGACTTAAAATGCTTCCTTTGTATGCAGATGACCCCAGTCCAATCTCTTATACCACATATGGAATCCCAAACACTTCTAGGAGTGACCCCTGAGCACAGAGTCAGGAGTCACCCTAAACACCACCATGTTTAGCCAAAAGTCAAAACAACAACAAGCTACATAAAAACAAAACTCATAACTTTTCTTATCACATGATTAGTACTAGACTACACTAGGTATATGTTTATTCCAAAATTCGGAGCCTTATTTAGTGTAATGCCTTTCTTTATTGCGTCATATTGTAGAAGAGACAGATACAATGACTTATCCTTCAGCTGAAAAAAATATCGTTGCCCTAGGTAAGCTCCTGTTCTTCTATGTAATCACGCACATACATACACACAAACAAGGGTGCCGCCAAGGAGGCCTTGGCAGTTGTCAGCATGGCAGCAACTTACCAGCACAGCAACCTTGGACACTAGCACTGAACCACTAGCCCAGTAACTGAATATCACCAGGAGTTCTTTTCCCTGGGAAATCATTCAAAGACTTCCAAAATTAACTAATTATAGATTTAATTGAATAATATAATTAAAGCTTAGAGACAGTTTAAGTTTTACAAGCAATAAATAAAAAATGTAGAACAAAATGAGTTCTTCACGAGATTGAAGATATTAGATATCTAATTTTTTTTCAAGCAGATATTAGACATGAAAAAAGCAATGAATGAAATTCAGAGAAAATATAGAAAGCATAAAAAATTAGACTCCTCGGGGCCAGAACAATAGACCAAAGGGGAAGTTGTTTTCCTTGCATGAAGGGTTAGATCCCCAGCATCCCATATATTTCCTCAAGCACCGCCAAGAGTAATTCCTGAGTGCTTAGCCAGGAGTAAGCCCAGAGCATTGCTGGGTGTGACCCAAAATGGAAAAAGCAAATATACACTCTATTTTGTTGAAAAAGAAAATCAGAAACTGAAAATAAAATTACAGCAATTACTTAAATGGAAGAAGAAATAAAAATACAATATTTAGGTAAATTAAACAAAATTTTAAAAACCTGAGAAATATCAGATTCCATTAGAAAAGTAAGTATCAAGTTAATGAGAATTCTAGGCAGAGAAAAGAATTAGAAGGTTTTGGCAGGCCAAGAACTCACCCTTCAAAAACCCTGACAGCCACAGCCACACCTCACTGCTGCAGACACACGAGAGTTCAGCTCCAAGGCTTCATGAATATTCTCTACATACAGGCCACACTGTGAATAATTTCAGGTATCCCAGTACCTCTGCTGAGAACTATGGTGATTCTTGTAGTCAGTGTCCATAGCCTCCACCTTCCAACCACCCTGTTCTTTCTGAAGTATGCCCACCTTCCACATTCCCTGTCTTGTCAACTCTCATTGATCCAAAACATAGATCTTGATGTCTCTGGACCAACCTGCTGCTTAAATGGCTGTGAATTGCCTGCTAATTCTTCAATGTTGAAAACCCAGTAGGAGTACACCAAATCAGATGGAAACATGACATAGAAGCCAATTAAAATAAAAACAACAAAAAAGAAACTATAGAATAGGAGGCTCAACTAGCAACTAAAATGCTTAGTAAATTATTAGATATGGACTTAAACCTGTAATAAGATACAATAATTTTCACATAAAAATGGATTTTATTATTATTCACTTTAATATCGAAGCTTTGTTAGTTAATCAATTTCAGCTCTAGATTTGTGACTTTTATCTATATGAAAATAAAATTTAAAAGTGCAAATGCCAAAAGTGACTTTAAGTTTCTTAATTAAATTTTAATTTAAAATGAAGACAAATGATTGAAAACAGAATTATAAGGTAGAAAATCCCATATTCAAAGACGTAATTGTTGAGAATATTCCAAACTTGAATAATCAGACATAGATGTCCAGAAAGTTAGTCAACACAAATTTCCAATTCAAAATTACCTATACCAAGACATATAATTAAATTATCAAAACAATGATACAGAAAAATATAGAAAAATTTGGGGGATAAAATAGAGACATTTACACAAAGAAATCTCTATTAGATTCTCTATTAGATGCAGGCTTCTAATTGCAAAATCAATAGGTCTGAGGTGAATGAAATGATATAGTGACATTATAAAGAAATAAAAACTGTCATGTAATAATATTTGATGCTGAAAATTCATTGTTTAAACATGATGGAAATTGAAGATGTCTATAAGAAATATTAAGAATAAAAAGCAAGAAGAGTTTACCATTAACACCAAACCTGCTCTTTAAAAATGTTTGAAGAAATTGCTCTTTGTACAGAGAAGAGATATAGGACCATGGAGAGAGCACAGAGCAAGGGGCAAATGCTTGGCCTGTGTGGGAACCTGGTTTGATCCATGGACCCACAGTATGTGCAAATGCTACCATGTGTTCTAGCCCTTATTCCCTTGAGCACCGTCTGGAAAATGCTAGTGGTCTCCAGCACAGCAGAGTTCAGCAGCACCATACCTTAGAACCCTAGAATAAAACCATCTGGCCTGGTTAGACAAGTATCACTGAGAATTATTCTCAGATACCCTGAACAATACTTAGTATTCAACACTCCCCTAAAAGATAAAGAGAGAAGGGATGAAATAACACTCACATAGTATAAGATTATAAATAGTAATGCACTGTCAGAAACACTATCAAAAACATCAACAATACTGTTAAACGAAAAGACGATAAACAGAGCAAATGGCAGAATCTATATTAATGACAAGTTGATAGCAGGACACACATAAAATGCTAGACAGTAACACACCCAAGATACACTAAGTTTGAGCTATCTCTCATGGTTATTTGAACACAAAAACAAAAAAAAAATGAAACAAACGTGTAGGAAAAAATTAAATGGAGATAATCACCAGAGAAAACTATAACATGGAAAAACAGAAGCAGATGCATATATTTGACATCCCAGAATAATTCTTGGTAGAGTATCTGCCTTGTAGGCAGGAAATCAATAATTGATTCCCAGTACCAGCTGAGGTATGTGACCTTTGGCAAGCAGTACAACCAAAAATATGCAAGTACCCTACCAACTGTGTTCCTCCTGAAAGAATGCTAATCAAAGTGTGTACAAACACCACTAAAGTATGTAACTCGTGGTAAGCACCATGTGAAAGTCTATGAGCACCACAAACCAATATATAACTCTGAACAAGCACAGCAATCTTAGTAGCCCCTTTGAGCACTGCACCCAAAATGCATGTGAAGTTTAATCAATGCAAACAAACCAATACAGACAAAGTTTATAACAAAATACAATACACATTCATGATTAAAAAAACTCAATAAAATAGAGATTGGTTGACTTCCTCAAGAGAGTAGCAGCCGTTTTACAATGAATCCACAGCCAGTATTATACTTGACATGAAACACTAAAATCCTACCAGGTATTCTAGAGATTCGGTTTCTAGAATAACATGTGAAGATTAAGGAAGATATAAAATATAGGCAAACCATTGATTCCAGATCACAGAAACAAAAATTCCAAGGAAGGAAATAAATTAAAGGGCAAAACAAGAAGAGGAGGTCCGAAGTAGCATAATGGTAAGAGACTAAAACATTAAATTCACCTGTGGTGCAGAGGTAAGGTGCCTTCAGTATACCAAACTCTATTGAAACCCTAACTCTATGGGACACAAACTACATTAATCAACTTTTAGAATCTATCTGTCAAGTATTCAGGTTAGGGAATGGGAAGGAATCTGGGGTCAATTGTGGAGGGATGAGGTCATGGGGGTTGGAAGTGGAAGAGGGAATATTGTGGTAACATCTAGTGTAAATTAACTATGCAAATCATGGTGTCTAAATAAATTAAAATGGTGTAAAATTCCTAATAACCCTGGTCTGCATATGTGGACAATTTGGCCATTCTTGGTCAGGGTTATCATCTCACATGCTCATATAAGGGCATGTCACAGCATATAACAACTGATTGGTCACCCCATAATTAACAATGTCTCATTGTCTCAATGAAATAGTCATCTTATCTTAATCATCTACAGTCAATGCAATTTTGATTAAAATTCCAATAGTGTTTCACAATGAAATAAAAAAAAATTCTTATACTTTTTATGGAAATACAAAAGGTCCTGAGTAGTCAAAGAAATTTTGAGAGAAGCAAAAAAAAATTGGACGTATCATTCTACCTGACTTTAAGTTTCAAAACAATAGAAATATTTGTTTCTTGTATTTGAACAAAAACAGGTGCACAGATCAACAGAATCAGACAAGAGCCTACACACAAATGTGTATATAATCTAAAATAAAGGATACAATAACTGTAGAAAACCATTTTTAAAATGGAGTTGGGATAACTATACAGCCACATGTAAGAAAAGGTAAGAGGAAAAAAGAAAAGAAACTAAATTAATATTTAGCATTATATAAAAATTAACTCAAAATAATTGATGCCTAAGATATCTGACTCCAAACTATATAATACACAGAAAAAATCCTAGGATTTCAGCATTAGAAATGCATTTGTAGGCTCAAATTTAATGACAAGTAAAGCAAAAAAAATAATTAAATGCACTGTATATAGCTTAAAAGTTTATACAAAACAAAACCACCACAAAGACAAAATTGCAATCACAAATCTTCCAAATAACACAGCTCAACAAAAGACAAAATTAAAAAAAAAGCAATCAAAATATAAGCAAAATACTGAATAGACACTTATCTAAAAAAAGATATACCAGAAGCTCACACACATGACAAAACACTCAGCATGACTACTCACTAGGGAAATGCAAATCTAAATTACACTATCACCTCACACATGTTACGAACTAGTGCTGTTAAGGATGAGACAAAAGAAGTAAGTACACTACTGATAGGAATGTAAATAAGGCAGTAGTATCCATGGAAAATTTTTGGATACTTCTTTTATATACATTTTGTAGAATTTATTTAATCATTGTGGATGTTAAGTTTGTCAAAATTTTCTCTGCATCTGTTGATATTGTTATAGAGGAAGGGAGTGCAGAGAGATTAGAAATAGAAGAGAGGATTCCTATTACATACCCTGGTCTGCATATGTGGGCAATTTGGCCATCCTTGGGCAGGGGGCATCATCTCACATATAAGGGCATATAAGGGCATGTCACAGCATAAAATAGCTGATTGGTCACCCCATAATTACCAATGTCTCATTGTTCCAACTGGATGCTCCTATAGGGTGAAACTAATCAGAAGCTAAAAGCTGTGTATGCATGCCAATCACTATAAGAAGGGCCAGCTTTTTTCTACAGTTTTTCTCCTCTGCTCTGTTCGTCTATCTGCCACATGCAGACCTTACATGATATTCACAAGGACCTAGAGCAGATTGTCACCCATGTAACAATACTACCATGCAGTTTTTATAATTCCTGTGGTGATGTGATGTCATAGGGCCATAGCTGGAATGCTACTAGCTCTAAGCTCATTTCTTACAGTGTTCTGGGGTTATATGGTGGTGTGGATTGAATCTGAGCTTTCTGCATGCGAAGCATGTGCTAAACCCATTGAGCTTTCTGAACCCAAAATGCTTATGGACTGTTTTTGAGGAGGAGCAATATACACAATGCTCAGGAAGTGCCTGGGTCGCTTCTCAGTGATATTCAGTCAATTCAGCTAATGATTCAATGTAGTAACCCAAGTGTACTCGTTCTTAGGCTTTGAGTACCAGGGATTACCTGGGCCAACCAGGGAGTCAGTGGTCTTCAGAGCTTCCCTAGTGAGCTCAGGAGAGCATATAGTATAGTGGATTGAAACAACTAGATCAACCTTACACAAGGCATGTGCATTAATCCCTATGCTATCTCTCCAGCCCCTCATATGCCTATTTTAATCTCTACTTGCATCTCTGGAATATTTCCTGCATGGCCATTAATTATGATTATTTCATGTATTCTTAGTTGACTAAAAAAAATTTAGACACTTTTTGCATTGATGTTCATCAGTCTTTATTTTTTGTGATAGCTCTGCTTTTGGTGTGGTGGACTGCTGGTGGCATCATAGTAATTTTCAGAAAACTAAATCCTTCCTTCTTAAATTTATTGGGTGAACTTCAGAATAAGTAATAGGGCATCATTAAGGATTTAGGTAGAACTCTGAGTCATAAAGCCATCTAAATTTGGACTTTTGTTTGGAAAGAGAGTTGATTCCTATTTAAATTTCCTTTATTCACTTGACCTGTTCAACTTTATTGTTTTGTCTTGGTTCAGTCTTGGGAGGTTGTATGATTTTAATTATTCATCCATTTATTCTAGAATTTCCAATTTGGTGTTTATAAAGTTGAACTATCAAGTTGCTTATAATAGTTTTAATAATCCCTTATATTTATCAGGTAATTACTATGACTTCTTCCTTATAATAATTCCTGATCCTACTTATTAGAAGTCTTTCTATTTTCTTCATGAGTCTAGTGAAAGCTTATCATCCTTGTTTATCCTTATTAACAATCTATCCTTGGTTTCATTTATCTTTCATATTACTTTTATATTTTCAGTTTTAGTTTTGGGGCCATATCTGACAGTGCTCAAGGCTTACTCTTGGTTCTATTCTCAGAGATCACTCCTGATGATCCTTGGGACACCATATAGGTGCCAAGGGTTTAAGCCATGTTAGGGATAGAAGCAGTGTTAGCCATGTGCAAGGCCTTATCCTCTATACAATCTTTCTGATGCACATATTGACTCTTTAATTTCTGTTTTATTTGTGTTGGAAATTTTGTTGACTTTTTTTTTTTTGCTTTTTGGGTCACATGCTCAGGGGTTACTCCTAGCTCTGCAATCAGGAATTACTCCTGGAGATTCTCGGGGACCATATGGAATGCCGAGGATAGAACCCGGGCCGCCACAGGCAGTCACGTGCAAGGCAAAAGCCCTACCCGCTGGGCTATCACTTCGCCCCTTGTTGACTATTTTATCTACCGAATTTTGGTTTCATCTCTTCTTTTACTTGTACTTAAGATATAAAAGGTGTGTGTTAATTTTAGCTTTTGTTTCCAGATATATTTTAATAAATTTTATCTTTAAAAGTTAAAAATATAATAACTGAAAATTTTAGTAAAGGGATAGAATTCCAACTTCATCAAGCTGAAGAAAGAATTGCAAACTTGGAATTTATTAGAAATTGGCCAGCTAAACTAAAAATGTTTTAAAAATGAAAAAATGGTGAACAAAATCTAAACACATGGAGACTATTAAAGAAAGAAATGCATGAATTTTGGGTGTACCATAATGAGAAGAAAATAGATAAAGAATCAGAAAACTCATCTTTAAAAAGCAATTACTAAAACAACCCAACGATGAAGAAATAAATGTATACCCAGATTCAGAAGCTTAAATGGATTCCATTGAATATCAGGAACAAAAGTCAACACACAGAAAGATTTGCAGTCAATTTCTTAAGACAAAGAAAATATTGAAAATACTTCATGTAAACTACTTACATATAAAAGAGTCTATGTAAAACTCTCAGGGCATTTGTCACCAGCCAGAGAAGGAAGAGAGTAACATAGTCAAAGTTCTGATAATAAAACCAGGGACAATCAGAATGCAATAACTGACTCAAGGTCCCTTTAAAAATGAAGTAACAGAAAGAATTTGAAGAAGTTCATCACTGTTGGCCTGCTTTAAAAGAAATACCAGAGGAACTCGCCAAATCGAAACAAAATTATGCTAGGTATTAACACAAAAGTACACAGAAGTACAAGGCTTGTTGTTAAAAATGAATATATTGGCAATTACAATGTAAAGTACTATGGTAATAGTGGTACTAAATCCCTTTATTTATGTTGTTTAAAAGCAAAAGAATAATGTTTTTAACTAGGTATATAATTTTCTAACGAGTATAAAATATAAAGGTATGAATTTTGACAATAAAATTGATTGGGGGAGGAGGAAACAAATGAAATAATTTTATATTCAATTAAAATTGATGCAATCTGTAATCACTATGAAAATACATATTGATAAAATCAACAGAAAAAATAAAAGGAATTAATGAATACACAAAAATTCAACACAAAGCAAAAGTCAACAAAAGAAAAAATAAAAGACAGCAACGGAATGGGTACATAAAGTTACAAAAACAGTCATAAAAATGTTTTTAAAAACTTGCAATAGTAAATGGACCAAACTTGATCAAAAGACATAATGTGACTAACACATGTTGCAAGTGAAAGTGAACAAAAGAGATCATATTCAGAGCAAAACAAAGTAAAAAACAGCACAAGATATTATTGAAAAAGAAGAGGAAACATTTTAAAATATGTGTACATCATTTTAAAATATGTGTATACTATCAAGTAACCAAATACATTTAAAAGATGGCATAAACGAGAGAGGAATACAAAGTAGTAAAATAAATGTAGGAGATTTCAGTATAGCACTTTAATAATAAATACCGGAGAACAATATTAATAAGAACAAAGTTAACTTAAACAATGCCATTGACAAAACAGACCTAAATTATACTAGAAAACATTATTCCCTAAAATACCAGAATGCAGCTATTCCCTAAAGCAAACACAAAAATATCACATGTGAATTCATAAAATTGCCTTAACAAATTTAAGAAGAATGAAATCATACTAAATGTGTGTTCTAAAAATGTCATAAAAGTAAAATCTATATCAGTGTAAAAACCTTGAAAATTCACAAATCATAAAAACTATTGTATACTGTGAATAACCAATTAATTAAATAATAATTTAAAGAAACATCTTAATAAAAATTAATACATTCTAAAACTTATTAATAGGTTTGAGTGATAATAGACCACGTGAGGTCACGTGCCTTAATGGTACAGACTTGATCTCAAGCTCAATCTGAAGTGATCCTGAGCACACGTTCATAAGTAAGCCCTGACCATAGCAGAGTGTGGTCCCCAAAATGAAAAAATATAAATACATGTTAAGACTTATGAGATGACACTAAAGTAATAACAGGAAACTAAGAGAAAGTAAGCTCTTCCAGTAAATAGAAGAAATGGAAACTCTCCCAAATAGCTTCTACGAGGCACACATCGCCCTGATACCCAAAGCAGAAAGAGAATTGCAAAAAAAAAAAAAGGAAAGAAAAACTACAGACCAGTCTCCCTGATGAACACAGATGCTAAGATCTTCAACAAAATACTAGCAAACAAGATCCAAAGACTCATCAAAAAGATTATACATCATGACCAAGTAGGATTCATCCCTGGAATGCAAGAATTGTTCCACATTTGCAAGTCAATCAACATAATACATCATATCAATAAGAGAAAAAATAAAAACTATATGACCATATCAATAGATGCAGAGAGAGCATTTGACAAGATCCAACACCTGTTCACAATAAAATTTCTCCATAAAATGGGAATCGAAGAAATCTTCCTCAGTATAGTCAAAGCCATCTACCAAAAGCCCTCAGTGAGCATCATTCTCAATGGGGAAAAAAATGAAAGCCTTCCCCCTAAGATTGGGAAAAAAGACAAGGATGCCCACTCTCACCATTTTATTCAATATGGTACTGGAAGTACTTGCCACAGCAATCAAGGAAGTAAAGGAAATTAAGGGCATCCAGATAGGCAAGGAAGAAGTCAAGCTATCTCTATTTGCAAATGAGATGATATTACATCTAGAAAACCCTAATCTACCAAAAAGCTCCTAGAAACAATATTTAACTATAGTAGAGTGGCAGGGTACAAAATCCATACCCAAAAGTCAATGGCTTTCCTATATACAAATATCAAAAGAAAAGAAAGGGTTATTAAGAAAATTATCCCATTCACATTTGTGCCCTGAAAAATCAAATAACTGGGAATCAGTTTAACTAGGAATGTAAAGGACCTGTACAAAAGAAAACTTAAAAATGCTGCTTCAAGAAATAAAAGAGGACACAAGAAAATGGAGACACATTTCCTGATCATGAATTGGGAGAATTAACATTGTCAAAATGGCAATACTCTCTAAAGCTTTATACAGATTCAATGCGGTCCCTTTAAGGATACCCATGACATTCTTCAAAGAAATTGATCAAATGCTTCTGAAATTTGTATGCAATAATAAACCTCCTGACAAGATGGTCATACTTCTTTGTCAAGACCCTGAATGAACGATTTGAGTCTCTTCGTATTCCTGAAGCAACCAGATGCCATTGGGCTACACTGGCATGTGATAGGGTCGAATGAAAATATTACTGGCGCCTGCTTGAGCAAATCGATGAATAACAGGATGTAAAGTGATCAAGTGATCAATAAACCCCCTCGGATAGCTAAAGCAATCCTTGGGAAAAAAGAAAATGGGAAGCATAACCTTTACCAACTTCAAACTGTACTACAAAGCAGTAGTACTTCAAACAGCATGTTATTGGAGTAACAGATGACTGGATAAAGAAAACTGTGGTACATTGATATGATGGAATACTACGCAGCTGTTAGGAAAAACTAAGTTATGAAATTTGCCTATAAATGGATGAACTTGGAGAAGATCCTGCTGAGTGAAATTAGCTACAGGGAAAAGGACAGATATAGAATGACAGATATAGAATGACATGGGGCAGAGCAGCTACTTGCTCTCCCTGTGCCCAGCCGCTCATGAGGCACCTGGGAGGCATGGCAGGTTCTAGCCCTGGCCTGCCACCCCAGCAGAGCCTCACAACAAGCCAGACGACACCCCCTACTCCATGGGGCCCGCCATTTTCCACATCCGGACTTCCCTCTCGTCACAACTCCACCCAGCAGACCAGACTATCACAGCCTGGCTGGCGTGGCCGCTAGCAGCCGCGGCGGTTCATCAATAAATACTTTATTTAGAGGTGACTACAAGAGTATGCCACCCTCACGGCAAGCCTGGCAAGCTGCTCATGTCGTATTTGATATGCCAAATACCAGTAACATTTATATTAGGTCATTCCCGTGACTTAATATAATGGTTTGAGGCTCTTTATGTTCCTGGAGCAAGCGGATGCCTTTGGGTTCTACTAGCATGAGACAAGACATATGGAGATATTACTGGTGCCCGCTCTAGCAAATAGATGATGAGCGGGAAGATCGTGATTGTGATCGTGATAGAATGACTGCATTTATTTGCAGGATATAAAAAATATGGATCAGAAGGTCTTGACAGTGGTGAAATCTACCACAAGTGAATGGGAGTCAGAGGTTAGGTAAGACAAAGAAAGGAATACTGTACTAATAATTGTTGGAAATGATAATATCAGCCTAGAACTGAGCATTGAATGTAGGCAAAGGAATATAAATGATAACCTCTAAATGTATATTGCAAGCCACCTTGTATAAGAGCAGGGCGAGAGAGAGAGAATAGTTAAAGTTTCTGCCATAGAGGCAGACTGGGGAAGGGGAGGGAATCAGGATGCATTGTTTGTGGGAAATGGGCACTAGTGGAGGGATGGGTGCTGGAACACTGTATAATTGAAACCCAAACATGAACATCTTTATAATGGTATATCTCATGGTGGTATAATTAAAAAAAATGTCTTTTTAAAAGCAGCTAAGAGAACTTGATAGGACTAAAAACTTCATTAAAAGAGCAAGGAGACCAAGAAAAACGACTCAAGGTTGACAAAATTTGGACAATATCATGAGGTATACCAAAAGATCCAGTGGGAAGAGCAAAACCTTTTAGTTCATTCTGTTAATTACTTTATCAACGTAGCTTTCTGGGGCGCCATACATGGTACAGTAGGTCAGGTGCTTGCATGAAGCTTCTTTGATTTTTCTGCTTTCAATATTTTGCCTCTATCTTAGAATTTTATTGTTCTGATCACACTGTGTCTCAGAGTTTTCAACTTGAGTCTATTTTTGCTGGAACTCTTTGGGTCTCTTGGGTCTGGATGCTAGCACTCCTTACTCTGGGAAATTCTCTACTATTTGTGGGACTATCGGTTCTTCATTGAATCCCCCTCATGTTCCTTAAAGACCCTGGTGATTTTTATATTGTTCCTCTTAAATTCCTACCAAAACTATCTGGTGTACTGTTCATTTTTCATAGTTTTCCATATTTTCTTAATTTTTAGAAATTTCTGGCATCTCAGTTTGTAGGTCACTGATTTCTGTTTTTCCTCAACTGTTACTACTAGGCCACTGAGACTTTCTATTGAGCTCTTTTATTTCACCTACCATACTCTTCCTTACTGTCACTTGATTGTTGATTTCTTTTTTTTTTTTCATTTTACTCCATACATTCTTATGCTTTACTATACTTGTCAAGGGCGCAAGCAGCAAAGCAGGGGACCCAGGACATTGGTGGAGGGAAATTGACACTGATGGTGAGATTAGTTTTGGAACATTTTCACCTGAAACTCAATGAAAAGTAGTTTTTTAAATCATGGTACATCAATAAAATACTAAATAAATAAAAAATAAAATATTTTTATCAAATGGTATTGGGAAAACTGGTCAATCATATGTTTTAAAAAAATGGCAAAAACTCAGACCCCTATCTCACAACATATACAAAAGTCAATTCAAAAAGGATTGAAGACCTTAATATCAGACCAATTCATAAAAAGATTCACTCTACATGAGTGGTATCACCGTACCACTGGTCTTACCATTGTTCATCGATTTGCTTGAGTGGGCACCAACAACATCTCCATACGTCCTGTCACAAGCAAGTCTAGCCCAAGGGCATCTACTTGTTCCAGGGACAGGAAGAGCCTCAAACCATTCAGTCAGGTCATGGGAATGAGGTCCATAATTATTACTGGTTTTTGGCATCTCAAATAAAACACGGGTAGCTTGCCAAAGCTCTGCTGTGTAGGTGGTATACTCTCAGTAGAAGGTTCTCATCTCCAGCATTTACTGATGAAACTTAAAGGGGAAATATCAGTTTTCCTCTTGGGTGGAGCTCTGAGGAAGCTCTGAGTGGTTTCACCCACTCTACATGAAAAGACAAAATCATGCAATTTGCTGTTATGTGAATGGAGCTGGAGAGTTATGCTAAGCGAAGTCAGCTAAAAGGTGAGGGACAGATACACAATGGTTTGTCATATATGGCATATAAATAAGCTTGTTAAAGAAATAACTAATGCCTAGAGTAATAAAACCCAAGACCTGACCTACAAAACTGAGCTTATCCTGATAGGGAGATGTGGGAAGAGGTTTCAGGAGACTCACTGGGGACCTGTTGCAGGACACCTAAAAGCCTAGGCCTCTCTGCATCTGCCCTGGATTGCCTCCCTGCCGGTCACTTCATAAATAAGGGGATAGTCTGAATGTGGCATTCTTATCTGACCATGTATTCTGTACTGGCTGGTATAAATATTCTCTCATGCTACCACAATCATCGTGAGACTAGCTAGATCTTACCAGCATATTTGCCTGGTCACATTGGATCTCTAAGTAATTAGACCAGAGAGAAATGCTGTTTGCCTCCAAGCAAGCAAGCATGGCTCCCTGATAACTCAAAGGCAACTAAAATACAAAACTACCGTGAAGTAGACGAGATTCTTGTGAAGGCTTGGAGAATATTTAACTGGCATTAGTATTAGTCTTTGGTACAGAGACATACCATCTCAGAAACCCCCTTCTCTACCCTATAAAGGCAATTCCAGACAGATCTTGGCTTAAGATATAAGGTGAGGTGCTGGGAGAAATTACCTGAGGGCATTTGATCCTTCCTGCCAGGGGAAGTTACATTTGGCTTGTAGCTTCTCCCAGCTCTGCTAGGAGGCTTTGAACTAGCTCTGGGTCCTTGTAAACAACCAGATGGTCTCCTGAAGTTGCTACATTCTATGGAGCTGTTTTCCTGTTTTCATCTCTAGATAGCCCAACCCAGAATGGGCTGGGCTGGGGAGTTTGGGCGGATTTTTAGCTATAAAATAAGCTGCAAGAAGAAAGAAGCTCTCTTTTTCCCCTTTTGCCATTTTGGCTTCCCTTGGTGTTTTTTTTCTCCGACCTCTTCATTCTCTGTTGGGCCTCAACACGTGGTGGCAGCCATCTTAGCCTACAGCTGGCTGGGGCCTAGCTGGGAACCCAGAGTCCGGAGGTTTTCCCTGCTCTTGGATTGTATATTGGATCCTGTGATAGTAAAGCCCTTTTAAAACTGCATTGGATTACTGAGTCTTCATCCATTCTCCGGCCCGGACGGTAGAAGGGAACTTGCTTCCCGGCACTGTCGGGGATCCCAGCGGGGCTCCCGACAGGGACCCTGAAACAATGATGAAGAGAAACAGACACTTTGATGGAAGGTGGAGGGTTAGAATATTGTGTGCATGAAACCCTAACATTAATGGTACTTAAATCATATTGGCTAAAATAAACAATAGAAATAAAATAAATTTTAGAATGTTTAAAATGCTAAGGAAATACTTGATTTCTTACCTTTTTGGTAAGAAATCAACACCGACTCCAATCCAGCACTCAGAATAGTTCAAAATTAACCATTCAGAATTTTATCGGATGTATAAACTTAGAATAAATATGTAATTAAATATATTTGATGCCCAAAGTGAATTTTTTCTTTCCAATGAATAACCAAATGAATAATCAAATGTCTAATAATGATTTTGATGACATCATTACTCATGAACAACGTAATGTCAAGTTATACAAAAAATTCTAAAATTTTCTCTGTACTTTTTCTGCATAGTAATTGCTTTTAAGTTTATTCATAAATATAATTTTTACATTTGGAATCTTCTGTCAATTTCCTGTAGCTCTATTATTTGGCTGCTTTGAATATAATACAGGTTTATTTTGACAGTTTCAACGTGATACTTTTGTATTCATAAGTTTCTCTAATACTATGTCTCATAAAGCTAATTTTCCAGTGAATATTTCTTAAATAATGGATAAAAGTAGAGGATTGGACTATAATTCCTAATTCAACTTCTATTCTAATCAAATAATGCTGGAGTGCATCTGTGAGTAAGGAACAGAGATAGAATTTGTTAAATTGATTTTTACTCTGACTTACATGCCACAATACTTCAGATATTATCATAATAAATATTTTAAATGTTAATGAAGAAACCTAAGGGTGAGCTTGCTTCTAAAGCTCTAATGAATCTCAAAACAAATTTTGAGACCATCTAGTAAAAACCATAATTACAAGATGTAAAAACTCAGACCCAAATAATTATGCTCATCTTAATTCACTGTGAATGTCCACACTCTTAAAATGCCATAAAAATGGTGTTGAAAATAATAACAAAAAAACCTATTTACCATCATTATACCATCTTTCCCCCAAATTTTAAGTCAATAATATTTAGGGAGGGCCGGAGCAATAGCCTTGCACGCGGCTGGCCCAGGCCGGCTTGGGTTCGATCCCTGGCATCCCATGTGGTCCCCGAGCACCGCCAGGAGTGATTTCTGAGTGTGGAGCCAGGAGAAACCCCTGAGCATTGCTGGTGTGACCCAAAAAAGCAAAAAAAAAAAATAATAATAATATTTAGGGAAAAGAAATATACAAAAGAAGGGATCAGGAAGGCAGTTATCAATATTCAAATTTACCTTTAATTTTGCATGTTCATTGAAATGCATTATTACATATGACAAATTAAATACTTTTTGGGGCTTCTCATTTTTATATACTCTCCAGAACCTAATAGCAAAAAGCTCATCTTTTCATAAGGCCTGAGAATAGACTATAAAGAGAACAGCTGAGGAAGCATGTTAGGGCAAAACAAGAGGAAAACGTGGTATTGGACCCATATGGCAAACCAGCACCCAGGCTGGATCCCAAGAATATTGTCTAAAATCAGTTTGTTTTGATAAAGCATGTCTCTGAGATATTCATTTTCCAGTATTAATTGCCCTACATGGATTTGTCAAGCCATCAGTAACTTCCAAAGATCTAATTTCAGATAACAAGGCAAAAAGAAAATATTTCAAAGTCACCCAATTTTAAAATGAAAGGTTGTTTTTTTTTTTTTTTTTTGGTCTTGAACATATGCACAGTTGTGTTTTCTGTGACCTGGTACCAGGCAAGGAATATCAACAAATTCAGGTAGATTCTGTGGAGACTGAAGCGATCATCGAAGCCCTAGCCAAACAGGGTGTTCAAACCCAATACATAAAGATCCTTCATGAGCTGTATTACGGAATCACCACCAGGATCTCACAATTCTACAAGGAAGTGATCATTGATGTCAAAAGAGGGGTTCGACAGGGTGATACCATTTCACCAAAACTCTTCAGCGCCACCCTCGAGAACATCATGCAACAATTAGAATGGGAAGGAATGGGAGTGAAGATAGATGGTCGGCAACTACACCACCTCTGCTTCGCTGATGACATCATTCTAAAAACACCAAACATTAGCCAAGAGGCACAAATGCTGGCTGACTTTGACCGAGAATGTGGAAAGATAGGCTGAATCTAAAGAAAACTATGTTTATGAAAAATGAATGGTTCCAGAGGAGCCATTCGCTCTCAATGGAACAGACATCTCTGAATGTAGCAGTTATGTGTACCTAGGTCGAGAAGTCAACATGATGAACGACCTAAAACCTGAGCTGCACAGGAGGAAGAGAGTGGCATGGAATGCCTTCAAAGGCATCGAAGAAATAGCTAAAAGGACAAAGAACAGGCACATCTCTTTGACTCCACCGTTCTCCCTGCATTAACATACACCTCAGAGACCTGGGCCCTACGAAAGCAGGGATGAGAATGCTATTCGGGTCTCCCAGAGAGGAATCAAAAGAGCTGTGCTTGGAATATCATGCCTCACTCAAGTGAGAGAAGGAATCCGGAGCTCTGACCTCCGTTGCTATTCCAGAATCAGGGACTCTGTCTCGTTTGCCAAGGAATTGACATGTAATGCGATGGACATGTAATGCGATTTGGAGACAACCGCTGGACTAGAGCCATTACCGACTGGATCCCACAGGATGTCAAAAGATCACGTGGCCGCCCACCTACAAGATGGTCAGACTTTCTTGTAAAGACCCTGAAGGAACGATTTGAGGCTCTTCATATTCCCGAATCAACCAGATGCCATTGAGCTACATTGGCACGTGATAGGGTCCAATGGAAAAGTTACTGGCGCCCACTCAAGCAATCGATGAATAACGGATTCAAGTGATCAAGTGATAAATCTACCTTTCTTTTTACTAGAAGTTTTGGCTTCTTCTGAGTATATGCTGGTGAAGATGTTTCACTTCCTGAAAAATACCAACAATGATGTACTTCCTTTACATCATTTTCATGCAAAAAGTTGTCTTTATCCAAGTAAGTAGTCTTCCAAAAAAGATTAAACCAAGAAATACCTAATACTGATAATAAAGAGACTAAATGCTATAAGTTAAGTAAAGGAAATTATTAGAAAGGAACTTAGAAGGTTACAGCCAGCCTAAGACAGAAGGCATAAATACACCAGCCTCTGTCATTTTGACATCAATTGACTAATTTGCTCCAGGTTTTCCTGAGGTTTCTTTTAGTGTATTTATAACCACAAAAGCATTTATTTTGGTCCCAAGATAAAAAGCCTTTTACGCAATGGTGCATATTTCTAAGGTAACAATGTTTCCATTGTTAAAAACGTCATGGGGGGTGGTGGCGGAAGATGCCACCTACCCTGCTTATTTTGTTGGACATCAGATTTACCAAAATATGGTTTGGAACGTAACCTAATTTCTATTGCCAGTTGCTAGCTTAGAGAGGGAAACATGCCTTTCAAATGATTTCATCTTTTCTGATATCATGAAGAAGGAAATATCTAAGACACCAATGTCCTAGGACATTCTATTCTCTAACCTGGTACCCAGAACTCATGCATGCTGGATTAGACACAGGGAAGAGGCAGATGTCCAAAAGATAAGTGGATCCAGATGTTTTCCCTGCTTTTTATTAATGTTGTGCTCCAGCTGTCCCATCTTTATAATAGTAACGCCTCATTCCAAACAAAGGATGAATTAACCTGAAGATAGAGGTGGTTCTGGAATACTTAAGGGTCAATTAGAATTTCGTACAAAAATTGAAGGTTGTTTTAAAACTAGAGCCAGAAATTTTTGCATATTGATGAGTTTCAGAAGGAGATAGCTGCTGAGCCTTATTCTCCGCCTGGAAAACAAGGCAAGCCTCATGATCATGTTGGTCAATGGGCAAATACTCAATTTTCCTCAATTAAAAGTGCCCCCAAGAAAATCCCAAAAGAGAAATAGTCTGAAAACACGCGAGTTTTTTTTAAGCCTTTCTCACACACAAAAGAATTGACAAGAGAATGAGCAAAGTGTAACAATAGCAAAACAGATTAAGAGTAGTACCAGCCTTCACTCTGCTGGAAGCTACATGCAGCGCAACGATGGCAAGTCGATGTTCATTCCTGGTCTAAAAAGGTTTTCCTAGGACAGCTGGAGGGCATGGCTCAGTGGTAGAAGCATCTGGTTTGATGTACCTAGGCTCCTTGGAGCCGGGGGCCAGTGTTCTGGTGTGATTTACTTAACTCTAGCTTTAGCAGAATGACACAGAATTCCCAACTTTTTAATATATATTTTCCAGGAAATTTTGGGGGGAAAATATACAAATCCTGACTGCTAAAAATAAAAATTCAATAACTTCTCCTTACCTTGGTTGTTTACTCTTCAGGAGAATAAAAATATTGATTACCAGGGCTGGAGCAATAGTCTATCAGGTAGGGCATTTTCCTTGCATGCGGCCAACCCGATTCGATCCTCGGCATCTCATATGGTCCCCTGAGCACTGCCAGGAGTAATTCCTGAGTGCAGAGCCAGGAGCAACCCCTGAGCATTGCCAGGTGTGACCCTCCCCAAAAAGAAAAAATATTGATTACCACTCTGGGTCTGTGCAAGTATCAAGTGAGAAAACATGGGATCCTAGAATGTGCTTAGCACATAGTAAGTGATACAGAAATGTTTCTCTCCTTACACCCACAAGGGTGACTTTTATATAAGAAACTTGTAAAAAGTTTATACCCATACAGTAAGTATGAAATGCTATTTTTAAGAGTCTTGATATTTAAATCAACACTTTGTTTAAGGCAAGTCAGCAGACCTCCCTTCACAAGTGCTCTCCTCAACATGCTATATCCTCCACTCACTAACCCATCTCTTTCAAATACACATTGAAATACTTGTTATGTGGTAAGTACTGGAAAATACCAAAGCAGTAAATCAGATCCTTGCTAGTGGTTAAGAAGTCTAGAAGAAATACAGACTTGTACACATGTAGATATGATGTAGAAGGGTGAATGACACAACCACTTCTACAACTATTTAAAGACAATGTGTGAGGTTGTTCATTTTGCTTATCAGCTCATTTTGCCAATATCAACTCCTCATCAAGTTACTTTCCTGAAGTCAGGTATTACAAATAGTATTTATTAGCATATCATCTCTCCTATCTTCTTCATAGTTAATTTTATCCATTACACAGTTACTGAAAGTATTATTTCATATGAAACACAGAGTATCTGCATATATAAAACATGAATGTTGTTATGTTTGTGACGGTCATTATAGTATAATCAAATGATAATATAATATTATTTTATTTACATGAAGCTACATGACAGTACATGAAGTACAAGAAAACATGTACCAAGAATCTTAAAAATGGCTCAAGGATACTAAAGATATTCAGTGGTGGCAAGGTCCAGAGACATCTACATTACCCCAAATCAGATGCCTGATCAATTCAACCTTTACTCCAGGTTCAAGGGCATAAGAATTAAGAATATCTTAATTAGAGATGCTCTAAAAAGAAAATTCTAAATAGTCACCTTCAAAACAGTTTAAAGGACATACGAACAGACAGCTTCTTGTTATATTTATTACAGGTTCCTGAAATTCTTTTAGTAGAAAACCCAGCTTGATAATGACAAACATCATTGAAGAAATCACATATTTTCTTTCTTTTTATTGTTGTTTGAGGGCCACACACAGCTGTGCTCAGGACTTCCTCCTAGACCTGGTGCACAGTGATCATCCTCCCAGGGATTGGGGGACACATAGGGTACCAGGGCTCTAACCCAGGTTGGTCACATGCAAGGCAAATGTCCTATATTATCTCCTGAGCTCCAAACACGTAATGCTCTGAAGCAGTGGTCCACAATTGCAATAATTTGTTCTTTCTTGGGCAGTAATACTTAGATACCGTTATGATTGTCACAACTCAGTGAGAGAGGTTGGGAAGAGTAGGAATGCTTTAGACATTTGAAATATAAAGACAAAAATGCTACCAAACTTCCTATAGAGTAGATCCCACAACAGTACTATCTGTTTCAAAATATTGATGTGCCAACATTGAGAAATATTTTCCTTAAGTAATTTATACTTGCTTAGAACTCCTTGGCTAGATGCCCTCATTTAATATTCTCTTTGTCTAACATGGTGTAAATGATTGAGCTACACTGTGTCTTCTTTGTCCTGTCACTTGTATCACTTGTCTTCCCGTTGTTCATCTATTTGCTCGAGCAGGTGCCAATAACATCTCCCTTATCCATTTTTCCATTTCTCCCTGTTGCATGCTAGTATAGTTCAAGGCCTCTGTTTGCTCCAGGAACATGAAGAGTCTCAAACCATTCCTTAAGGTCAGGGGAATGAGGTCTATCATTGTTACTGTTTTTGGCATATCAAATACGACACGGGTAGCTTGCCAGGCTCTGCCGTGTGGGCGCTCTTTGTTTTTGCATTTACTGATGTATCATGAAGCTGCAAAGTAGCCACACACAACGGGTACAAGGATACAAAGATCTTCCTTATACAAGGATAAACAAAGTGATGAGAGTTAGGAGAATAACATTGAGCAACAGGAATTTACTCCTTAAAGAATAAAAAGAAATGAGTTACTAAGAAAATTTTTTAAATCCTATTTTATATCAAAACCAGTCTCAGTATCTTTCCTTGGAACAGAGTTCTAAAAAATTATGTATTATACAGATGCTTTATTAATTTCCACTGTGAGAATACTTTGAGTTTTAGATTTAGGATGCATTTGGTCAAAATCCTGAGAAAGAACATGAGACTTTTGAAAATTCAAGAATTGAGCAACTGACTTAACAAAATATTGTGCTTATTATGTGCCCCAAAAGATTTGAGGTGCTTGAAATCCATGAATTAAAAAATAAATTACTGTATTTCAACTCTTAAAAGGAAATTTGATTTTAAGAGATCTTTCACCTACATTAGCAATTATTCTGTATCTAAGACATCAAACAAGTAGAAATGTTGTAGAAGCAAGTCAACTTTACAGATAGTTTATTAGTAAATTCAGATTAATAGTATATATTAATATACTATTATAAATTGCTACAATAAATTAATATTAATAATATATATTAATATGTTTAAAATATATAAGGAATATATCTAAATTTGGGTGCATTTCTATGTTCCAAGCAGATGAATGAAGATTGAGGAATGAAAGAAATAGTCTGTAACATATTTTAAGAGAAACAAAACAACAAATAACTTTAGAAATATCTTGCTCTGGGGGCCAGAGCGATAGCCTAGTGGGTAGGGCGTTTGCCTTGCACGGCCGGCCGCCTGTGCCAGCCGGATTCGATCCTCGGCATCCCATATGGTCCCCTGAGCACCGCTAGAGTAATTCCTGAGTGCATAACCAGGAGTAACACCTGAGCGTCGCGGGTGTGACCCAAAAAAGAAAAAAAAAATAAAAGAAATATCTTGGTCTGCTCTGATTGTGCTTATAGTAAGCCAGTTGGGTACTTCTTTTAGGTTAGTACTACACTTGGAAGCAAAATATTGTTTATCTTTAATTCTTCCTAATTAGCTTCAGTGATGATAGCATTTAATCATGCCAGTGTTATTCTCAGTTCTGAAGAAACTAATAAAGTCTTGGAACGGTACTGAAGGACAGTCCCTGAACATATTTTGAAAGCCTGGGAAATATTAAGACAGATAAATGTTACTAGCTGCAGGCAGCTCTGTCGGAGATATCTCCCCATGGCAGCAGAGTATTTCTTATAGATTTGACTGTGTCCTCCTTCCCTCCTTAAGCCCCATTTTTGTCTTTTAAGTGTATATTTGACTCGCAGACATGGGACAGAGCTGCTACTGACTCTCCCTGTGACCAGCTGCTCCCGAGGCGCCCGGGAGGGATGGTGGGTTCTAGTTCTGGCCCACCATCCCAGCAGAGCCTCACAACAAGTCAGACGACCCCCACTCCATGAGGGCCTCCATTTTCCACATCCAGACTTCTCTCTCGTCAAACCTCCACCCAGCAGACCAGCCTATCAGCGCCCGGCTCCATCGAGTTCCACCCTCGGTCTTTCTTAAATCGGCTCAAGTATGCCGGTCAGAGACTCGCAGATGGGGCGAGCTGCTCTGCTCTCTGCTCATATTCCTCAGACCTCCACCCAGCAGACCAGCCTATCAGTGCCTGGCTCGCGCGGCGCTGTGGCCCCCAGTTCATCAATAAATGCTGGACTTAGAGATGCCTACAAGAGTATGCTACCTGCACGGCAGAGCCTGGCAAGCTACCCGTGTTGTATTTGATATATATGCCAAATACCAGTAACAATTATAGACTCATTCCCGGAATGGATTGAGGCTCTTTATGTTCCTGGAGCAAGCAAATGCCTTGGGCTCTACTAGCATGAGACAGGACATATGGAGATGTTACTGGGGCCCGCTCGAGCAAATCGATGATGAACGGGAAGACAGTGATACAGTGAAGTGTGTATTTACAGTGGGTAGGGCATTTGCCTGCATGCTGCATACCCAGGTTCAATCCCTGGCATCCCATATGGTCCCCAAAATACTGCCAGGAGTGGTTCCTGAGTGCATAGCCAGGAATAACCACTGAGCATCATCTGGTGTGACCCAAAAAATCCAAAATTTACAACTCCACTTTACATGTAGAGACTAGTTTTTTATTTTTACAATAAAGCACTGGGATTTATAAAGTTATTCATAGCTGAGTTTTAGACATACAGTATTACAGCACTGATTCTATAAGTTAACTTCATAGAACTCCACCTACGTTCCCAGGCTCTCTCTGTGGCCTTGTCCCACTCCCCACCCTGCCCAGCCTGCCCTCCTGACAAGCACCTTTGTAAGTTTGTTTTTTAAAGTTTAGATCTCTTGATTTCAGTGTTCTTGTCTCTGTACTTTGGCTATTTGACTCTGTCATTCTTTAATGGCACCTTTGTACCTTAATTGCCTGACAGCCCTTGAAACTGGGGTAGTCACTTAAATCATTTCGGTGTTTTTAGACAAAATTTGGCATTGAAACATAGTATGGATATAAACTTAATCCATAAATTTATAAGCACTTGGGTGAAATGAGGAGATAAACTTTTAAAATCTTAAAAAAAAATCTCAGGGAAGTAGAAGCAAACTCTAAGTTTTATTTTGGGGTGGGAGGTATTTGTTTTAAGCCAAAATCCAAGGAAAGCACCTCTCAACCCATTCTTCATCTTTATCATCATGTCCAGTATTACTCAGATTTAAGACCCCTTTCTTCTTTAAGGAGCTACATTCTTAATTCTCTATATTTTTGAGCTCAAAATACACATACAATTCTGTGTGGAGAAGCAAAGGCTGATAACAGCGTCTGTCACCAATGAGACACACTCCACTTCTGCTGCCAAATCCCAACAGAGATGCTGCAAATTAGCAGCCTCAGAAACCCTGGAATCACCAGAAATCACAAGACTATAAAAGGTTTACTTCAGTTTTAGAACTCTGGAGTTCAAAATGAGCAAATATATAATACAGATATAAAATTATATAGAGATATAAATATAGATATGAAATCTGACATTAAAATAACTGTGTTCCTTCCTTACAGTTTTTGCACTTAAATTCACAACACAAACTAAAGAAACAGAAGAGTGATGTCAATGTCAAAGACTTCAAAAACTAATTTTTAAAAAGAAACAAGGCAAGTTCCTACGCGGTCTTCCTTACAACATGTGCCATGGCGCAATTTATGGGTGTCAAGTCTGTGCCCAGATGTTCTGGATATCCCTAACTGTGGCAGAACTGAAATAGCTAACAGAGCATTATTCAAGGCAGGCAAATTACTCGTTTCTCTTCCATCTCCAGGCCTTCCTATCAGCACAGAACATTTGTCAGGCACCTTCACATTTAAATTCCATAACAGCTTTACGCAAAGGATCAGAGCTAGTTATATGGGCAAGACGGACTTGACAGACCCTAAAGATACCTCCAAAGACGAGTACATGCTATATAAAGAAGCCCCTCTGACTGCCCAGAATGGAGCCAAGTGTAGTCCCCAGATATTTTTTGATGTGAATCTCAAAAGACCAAACAAATAAACAAATAAAAATTCACTGACATGAGCAATTCACAAAATTAATATGGGGGCAATGAATTAAGACACTTGTTCTGCCTGTGGCCAACTTCAGTGGATCCTTGGTACCACATAGGATTCCCCAGCATCAACAGGAGTGATCCATGAATACAGAGTCAGAGTAACTCCCAAGTACCACTGCCATGATTAAAAAAAAAAAAAGTAGAACATGAATGATTCCTAAATGCATAGCCAGGAGTAAACCCTGAACATCATCTGGTGTGACCCAAAAAACCAATCTAGTCAATCTCTCTCTATATATACATATATGTATATATTTATAATATCTCCGTATCCTGTTCACCAGTACAGGAACATAAGAGAAAATTATTTGGTCATGGGAATGATAATATTGTTGCTGGAATTGGCATATCAAATCCAAGAAGCTCTTTTAAATACCTCCAAATAAAGCATTTTATGGCATGGGCGTGTGGGTGGTTGGTGGGTTTGGAGAGGGAAGAAAAGGGAAATGGAGGAGGGGGGGTTGGTTGTGGGGCTCGGGTGGTGGGCAGTGCTAGGGGGCTGAGGTTGGGTGGGGGGAGGAAGCTGTGAGGGGGGGTCCCAGTAGAGACCAACAAATGCCTGTAATTTTTAAGGTTTGATATATATGCCTTAGAGGTCAAGTTCAAATCTTAACCTTGGTTAGATAAACCCAGGAGATCAAGCTCTTCAAATGAAAGAGTTGCCTTAAAGTGGTGGTGTATTTCGATCTTGAAATGAGAGTGTTTGTGTATGGTCAGAGGAAAATGGAGAAATAATTGTTTTTCCTGTCTACTGTTGTTTTATAGGAAGTGGTTTCTAATTGAATAGCATCATAAAACAGATATTTAGTGTTACAACGACCAATATTGTGTATTTGCAACTATGAAGAACAGTATAAACGCTTTTAGTGATAGGTCACAATATATAATGTGCTTAATAAAAATGTTCAAAGGGCTTGACCTAGAGGAACATTTATGGCATTCATGTTAAGATGAAAATACTCTACAAATTTTCTTGAAAAAAATTTGTTTAATAATAGAACATAGTCATTTTCTGATCTGACTGTCCTTCCAAAGGAGCTGACCTTTGGAAGGTCAGCTTCCAAAAGAGCTGATAGGGTTTCAGGTTTGGGCAGTTATTATGGGTCAGAGTTGTGACCTTTCAAGTGCCTGCTCATCAGTAAGTGGGGAGTTCTACTATCTACTTTATGGAGTACCAGTGGCAATTTATTACAAATAAAAGTAAGAGAAGTTAGTATCATTCCATAATCAGAGTAAGAAATAAATGCACTAATCCTAATTTCAGGTTTTTATTCAAGGGGGAAAAGATATTTTTCATTTTTTGCTGGTTTCTTATAAACAGGGTCAACTCTCAAGTGCTTTCATTAGGAGGACACTGTGACATTACGGAGTGCTTTTTTGCTGTCAAATTAATAATCACTCTTGCTCCCTCTCCCTCATCAGCACAGCTGAGAGATCAATTAGACAATTTTCAAAAAAAAAAAGAAGCTCTGTATAATAGAATTTTTTTTTAGTTCTATGACAGATGACTGGTGCAAATCGCTCAATCTATTTGCATTTATATATTTTTTAAAGGGTGATAGTGGTGGTGATGAGGATATGGGAGGGGATATGAACTCAATAAGATAATGTTGCCCTCTAGTAGAAAAGCATGTTCTCAACAACATTTGGCCAATGGCAGGCTGTTTGTGCCAGGAGAAGTGTGTGCCGGGTGTAAAAATGGGTTATATTGAATTCTGTCTTATGAAGTACACTGAAAAATTGGAATACCTGTTCTCATAATAAATATCAAATGAGTAGATTTATTTGTTGGGTTCTTTGGTGGGGACAAATATAGAAAAAAATTCACTTAAGATAGCTTATTTTGTAATGCATAATACATAAAACCAAATAGAACACACATAGTGTTACTTGATGAAATCTTGGCTTTTATCATCTCGATGACATTTGCTCTATCCCTGAGCAATTTTAGATAAGCAAAGCAAGCAGCTGGGGAGACCCCAGCTGTAACTAAGGCTGATGTCCTTGCTTCATCTAAGAGAAAGCCCATGGGGTTCAATCCAAGTATCCAAATAAAGAGAAAATATTTTCCACTACCAAGGACAGATAATATGAGTTATGTTAAATTCAGTCTCCGTGGAATTAGTACTTGAATTTTCTTGCTTGGAGGTAAACCGAGGTCACTCAAGATTATCCTAGGAAATTTATTGAGAAGACTGTACCATTGTCAGTAACTTATTCTACTCGAAAAATAAATCCATGGGATCAATAGAGGTAGCAAAAGAGGTCTATCAGAGCAGGCTGAACCCATATTGGGTCAACGTTATGACATGACCACAACCAGTGCCCCCTTCAGAAATGTTCCCCAAATAGTAGAATTTATACCTCTTCCGGGAACATGGCAAATCATGAAACAAAAGTATAAAATCATTTTTATGTGTGTATCAGTTTATATCGAGAGGGGGAACAACTGTTTGGAAAATTAGCAGCTTAATGTCAGACCTTATTATATTCCCAGACTCACCTTCTACATATTTGTGGGATTAGAGCAAACCTTTAATTTAAAACAAGTTCTTCAAACAAGGAGTCTGCAGTACCATGTTCACTGACTTTCCTGAATCACCTATTACCACTTGGTAGTAAAATTAATCTCCTTCATCCTCTCCTTTCCCCCTTCCTCCTTCCATCCCTCCCACCCACCTTTCCTTCCCTCCTTCCTTCCCTATTTCTTACTTCCTGCTTGCCTTCCTCTTATATCTATTTACCTGCTTCTCTATCTTCAGTTAATTATCTTTAATCATCTAATTATCTATCTAAATGCTATTTTGCATTGCAGCCAGGTAATGTTCAATCCCTGGCACGACATATGGCTCTGTGAGTTCTGGCAGGAAAGATGCTGAGCACAGAGTCAGGAGTACACCCTGAGTTCCGCTGGGTGTAGAAAACAAAAGTGTCAATGTCTATTTCTTCCTTTGTCTCAAAGTCTCCCTTTCTTTGTTCCTTCAAAGTCTTCTTTTTAGCTTTTTTACTTTTCCTCATAGATGTAATGTGGTTTCTTATTATATGTTTGTGCAACTTCTATCACTTTCCTCAACTATAAAATGATATCACAGAGCATTGCATTTATGGTTTTCATTATATTTCAAACCACCTACTTGGTTCATCTGTAGTTATATCCTCACTTTCTTCAATATGTTCCCTTTCTACTCCATCTGTAAAGTATAAGATGAAATGCGTTGTCCTAAAATTTTACCAAGTGCCACATTCTTAATGGAAAATCTTATTGTCTCTAGATTAATTTGGGAATTAAATTCAAACTTGTTTCTGAAGACTCAGTTGAAGCACTGTGACATTTAAAAGCTATAAACAGGAAAATATGATTCTTCTGCCATGTGAAAGGAAAATAAAAGATATTTTTAGATATCTGAAAACACAAAAGAATACAATCTAAGTATGTTTCTGAGAAAAATCAATGAAGAAATGTAGCAAGTAAGAAAAATCTGAGTAGATCCTCAGTAAAGGAGAGGAAGTGCCATAGAGAGTAGTAAATCTTCACTGTTAACCCTACATGCAGGTAAAATTTCAAGTAAATATTAGTACTTTTGCTGATGATGTGAAAATAATTTTTATTAGACTATTTAAAGTACTAAATAAAAACAGTTACAATGATAACACAACTAATAGCTTCAAAGCAACATATCAGATTATTATGAGTGGGGAATTAGTAACAGCATGTAAGATTTTGTCTTACAGGCAGCCAACCTGGGTTCAATTCCTGGTACCATGTATGGTCCCCTTAGCACAGAACCAGGAATAAACACAAAACAGTCTGGTGTGTGTCTCAAAACCCAAAAATATATACATAAATATCAAATTATGTCATCAAAAAGATGTCTTTTTGAAGGGAAAAAGTGGGCAATAGGTGATGTCACTTGTCACTTGTCTTCCCATTGTTCATTGATTTGCTCGAGTGGGCGCCAGTCACATTTCCCTTCATTGGGAATGAGGTCCATTATTGTTACTGTTTTTGGCATATCAAATACACTACAGGTAGCTTGCTAGGCTCTGCCGTGGCTCTGAGTTCATCCCAGAAGTTCAGGAAATTAAAATAGACATAGATTTTTTTTCAAAAAATATTTTAATGTCACAGTTTTACTTATATGATTCTAACAGGATCATAAAAAATTCAGGCACAATTTACCAGAATGCACATGAGGTGTATAACTTTTCAACTACTTAGACACAAAGAAGAAACAGAAAATGTATTTAACTTATTAGGTTAGGAAAGAGAGTAGAAGAGGGAACTATTTTTTTAAGTACAACACGCACATTTAAACTACAAGTACTACAGTTCTGGGGATAAGACTTAGATGACTGAAAGGAATCATTTGTATGCAGAAAACCTTTTCTGTATCCTTGGCACTGTGCAAGTGCTCCCTGATCTACTGGAATTAAGACTCTAAGCTGTGTGATCCCAAATTCTTCAAAATAATGCAATAGAAAATAAGTTACAATAAAGTATTATTTCCTAAAAAGAGACATAACCCAAATATGAACATCTTTGTAATTGCATACCTCACGGTAGTATAATAAAAACATTAAATTAAAAATGTACAAAGAATAAGTTTAATTTTATCTTTAAAAAACAAAAAATACAAAATTAGCTATAAAACAGATCACTTTTAGCTCCAGAAAACAGAATAACACAAGAAGTTAAATTTAAATGTTGGAAAATATATATCAGTAAAATTAAATATTCCTGGTAATATTAATACAAGTTCAATATTTATTAGCTCAAATATTAAGTTGGTAATTGCTTCAAACAAGTGTGTATATATACATATATGTGTGTGTACATATCACTTGATCACTTGACATCCCATTGTTCATCGACTTGCTCGAGGGGGCGCCAGTAACATTTCCATTTGACCCTATCACGTGCTAGTGTAGCCCAATGGCATCTGGTTGCTTCAGGAATATGAAGACCCTCAAACCATTCGTTCAGGGTCTTGACAAAGAGGATGACCATCTTGTAGGTGTACATATAAACTTTGTACACCTACAAGATGTACATATAAACTTTGAATTAACTATTTTGCTTCAGAAATCCATCCCTCAGATAAAACTATACATTAAGACAAATATATGCTTGCAAATCTAATATTTACTGCAGTTTTAATAAAATCCTAGAATCAATACATATATTCATAAAAACAAGGGAAAATAGATTAGTTTATATACTTAGAATAATATCTTAGAGATACTTTAAAAGAATAAATTATATCCATGTCATGGTATATAAAAAGCTTATGAGATAAAGCTTATGGGATAAAAAACATTAAAGTTTTACAGTAATGAAATTCTACTGGCATTCCAGTTCAATTTTAAGGGTACAATATAGACTAATGTACCAATCTGATATATTCATGAAAGACTGTTCCCACCATAAAATCTCAAATGCCCTACCTGTAGAAAACTCAGAATCTTTCTGGAAGGGTTTATACATTCCTAAACTTAAATAAACAAAATTGGGAGCAGGACTGTGTAAAGTTTCCTCCGACCTACTTCCTAATACCAAGCAGAGTAAGAATAATGGGAAGGCTGATCACTTCACATTTGCTCTGTCATAAAGTGATGTTTTTAATATCAACCCCTGATGAGTTTGATTACTTTTTTTTTCACCTGTTACATTTGTTCCCCCCACCAGTTCAGTTGTCCGTAGTGTGGTTGTCTTGTACTTCTTTGCACATGCAAGCTCTCAATCTAATAGCAACATTTTGGCAAAGTGGCAGAAATCGAAGGTTCAAAACTTAGTCATAGTTGCAGGAGAATGAGTACCTCAATTCATCTTCCTATGGAATACTGAACTGTTCCTCACCCATTCCGAGCACACTAATACCACCTGGAGTCCCATACATCAGTCTTTCCTTCCAAATACAACCTTAATGATCATTTCTCCACTATTCTTAGGTATTTATTCCACACTATTCTTTCTATGGGACAATGGAGTATGTATCACTTGTATCATTTGTCTTCTCATTGCTCCAGCAGGCACCAGTAACATCTCCATACGTCCTGTCGTGTGCTAATGTAGCCCAAGGGCATCTGCTCACTCCAAGAACATGAAGAGCCTCAAACCATTCTTTCAGGTCATGGAAATGAGGTCTATAATTGTATATTTAATAATATATTAAATTATTATTTAAAAATAATAATATATTATTATAATAATAATGGGGCAGATATATAACAACATGGCAGAGCCTGGCAAGCTACCCATGTTGTATTTGATGTGCCAAAAACCAGTAACAATTATAGACCTCATTCCATGACCTGAAGGAATTGTTTGAGGCTCTTCATGTTCCTAGAGCATGCAGATGCCCTTGGGCTACACTTGCTTGCAACAGGACATATGGAGATGTTACTGGTGCCCGCTTGAGCAAATTGATAAACAACGGGAAGATAAGTGATACAAATGATACAAGTGAATAATGGGGCATGCATATTTAATAAAAATATAGGCAAAAAATGTAGCCAAACTAAATTATATTTCCTTTCATAAAAATATATATGTCTACTCCAAAGTACAATCGTTAAACTCTAAACATAGAAAAGGCTAACACATATCCATGTTCATGTTCTGTACACAAATATACCTGTATATATCACTATCACTATCACTATCTTCCTGTTAATCATCTATTTGCTAGAGCGGGCACCAGTAATATCTCCATATGTCCTGTCTCATGCCAGTAGAGCCAGGGGCATCGGCTTGCTACAGGAACATAAAGAGCCTCAAACCATTATATTAGGTCACGGGAATGACCTATTATAAATGTTACTGGTATTTGGCATATCAAATACTACACAAGCAGCCTGCCAGGCTTGCCGTGGGGTGGCATACTGTTGTAGTCACCTCTAAATAAAGCATTTATTGATGAACCACGAGGCCGCTTGTGGCGCGCGCGAGCTGGGCTGTGATAGTCTGGTCTGCTGGGTGGAGTTGTGGACGAGAGGGAAGTCCGGATGTGGAAAATGGCTGGCCCCATGGAGTAGGGGAGGGTGGTCTGGCTTGTTGTGAGGCTCTGCTGGGGTGGCAGGCCAGGGCTAGGACCCGCCATGCCTCCCGGCCCCTCACGAGCAGCGGGGCACAGGGGAGAGCAAGGAGCAGCTCTGCCCCATGTCTGAGAGTCTCTGGTTCAGCATACCTGGGCCGGATTGAAAAAAAAACTGCTGCAGGGTGGCTGTCGATGATCCAGGCTGTGATAGTCTGGTCTGCTAGGTGGAGTTGTGACCAGAGGGAAGTCCGGATGTGGAAAATGGCGGGCCCCATGAAGTAGGGGAGGGTGGTCTGGCTTGTTGTGAGGCTCTGCTGGGGCCCGCCATTTTCCATATCCGGACTTCCCTCTCGCCACTATATCAGTAAAGAGTATTTAATTTACTTAGAGCTTTCACTTTCATCTAAATTCTGGATATTTCCATTTTAAAATGTGTTCAATTTGAATTTAAAATTTTTCTCCTCCTTGGTAATTAAAAGCTGGTAGTGATATAACTGCTTTAAGGTTATATCAACAATGAGATTTCTATAACTACTTGAGATTTATAAATACAATACTTATATATTTCTCTGTCTCTTCCTTATTGTGTTGGGTATTTCTTAGATTTGTTATTTATTGGCTGTAAAATAACTCCTTCCCAAAATCAAGGCAAAATGATGAAAGATTAGAGACAAACTTGAGCCTCTTTTCTTTCTTTATGAAAAAAAAAAAAAAGAATGAATCAGGGAATAGCAGATATAAGTTGTAGACAGAACTTTATTATTATGGTCACAACCAACAGTGAGAAAAGTAGAAAAATAAGTATTTAAGTAGACATCTTGGATCCCAGAAAGGATGTTCATTTTTGTTAATAGGGAAGAAAGGAATAACAAATAACATATAGACAGCAAAAGTGTCTGACATGATGGATTCAAGAGGATAATATAGAGTTTCAGAAATTATTTATTAAAACTGTGTGCTGCAATTTTCTGATAATAAATGCATCAGTCCTAGAAAACTGTTCTATATTCTTAGATTGATGATGCTTTTAAAAAATCAAGAATGAATATCACTTATTATCAAAATTCTTGTGGTATCTGTTGGGACACAATAAAATATGTTTGTTTTTTCAATTAATACATTGATTTAGAGGAACAGACTTTGAGTCATTTTGGCAGCCCTGAAATAAGCTATGTTTAAAGTGTGGTTATTTTGTTAATCCAATTCTGAATTAAATTTGAAAATAACATACTCATAATTTTATACTCATGTTTACACTTGAAAGTCATCTTTATGTTTCTCTTGTCCACTTATTTTATAAATATTCATAGAATAAGTTGGGAACAGTTTACCTTTCTCTGTTAACAATAAGTATAAATCCCTTGAAGATTTATTAGAATTTCTGATTTTTAATAAAATAGGCTTGGTGTTTTTATAAGGAGATAAATCTATAAATATATTTTGATTTTCTTGAGCATGAATATCTTTAGATTTCCTCCTCCTGTCTTCTGAAATAGTGTTTATTTTTCTTACTTTTGAGTAATTCACTCATCTGATTTTTCCTAATATATGCAACTGGTTAAAAACTTGATTATAAAAGGTATGCCTTACTGTTAGCATTTTTCTTACACTTTCATTTAACCCAAATAGATAATCATTTTAATATTTATTTATTTCTTCTTTAATTTGTGATATTCAAAAATATTTTTAGAGAAATATTCATTTGAATATAGCAGATTTTCCTTTGATCTGTTTTTTTTTGGGGGGAGGGATGGGACTCATGACACAACCAGCAGTGCTCAGGGCTTACTTCAGGTTCTGAACTCCAGGTTCACTCCTGGAAGGCTCAGGGGACCATTATCAGGTACCTGAGATAAAATCTGGACTGACTGCATGCAAAGCAAATGCCCTACCCACTGCTCTATCTGATACCTTTGTTTTCTATTATTGTTCCCAGTAGTGGACCTGTGTGTTTGCTACTACTTTTTTGGGGAACAGGGAATATTTGGGCCACATTTGGCAGTGCTTGAGGGCTACTCTGAGCTTTAGTGCTCAGGGGTCACTTCTGGCAATGCTCAGAGGGGCCAGAAGAAGAATGAAACCATGAACTCTGAACACTGGCAATGCTCAGGGATGCCAGAAGAATGCAAACTGTGAACTCTTTGATCACTGGCCCCAAAGTCTAATTCAGAGGAAAGTCCCTATTGTATGGTTTTCATTGTAATGATCTTGGCATCCTATTCTTTCAACTCAAGGTAGATAAGGAATGATAAGGAGGTGTGGTCTAACCTTCATTGAGTCAATGTTCTTGTTTGGATTTTGAATACTGAGAGTGTGTGATAACTACATGGGCCATGAAAGGTATATTCAGTGGCAAGAACAACAACATATCACTGTATCTTGTCTTCCCACTATTCATTGATTTGCTCGAGCAGGCACCAGTAACATCTCCATACATCCTGTCACAGGCAAATGTAGCCAAAGGGCATCTGCTTTCTCCAGGGACAGGAAGAGCCTCAAACCATTCTTTAGGTCATGGAATTGAGGTTCATAATTGTTACTAGTTTTTGGCATATCAAATAAAACATAGGTAGCTTTCCAGGCTCTGCCATATAGGTGGTATACTCTTGGTAGAAGGCTCTCATCTTGAGCATTTACTCATGAAATTTAAAGGGGAAATATCAGGTTTTCTTTTGGGTGGAGCTCTGAGGAACTATGGAATCTGGATGTTGAGAATGACTGGCCTCATGATGTGTAGGTTGCTCTGGCTTCTTGCTAGGCTTACTGGGATGGCGGGTATCAGTTAGGACCTGCCTAGAACTGTAAGCAGTGTATAAATGTGAAAGATCCTGGGAAGGACCTGATCCTAAAATCAGTACTATCTAAGAATGTCATGCAGCTGTGGAGTGGCCTCACGCTGATGGAGCTGTGGGTCTGGAGTGGGTTTCTTTTTTCGGGTAGCTG